>PVJN01014127.1:0-47301 GCA_004026805.1 Lasiurus borealis
TTTTATTAGTGTAAATAGTTTATATACCATACAACTCACCCTTTAAAGTGAATTGTATCCAGTGAATTCAGTGGTGTTTGATGTATTTACAGTTACACAATAGTCTTCACAGTCAATATTAGATCATCTTCTCTGTATCCGCCCAAACAATCCTTGTATACTTAGCAGTTACCCTCCATTTCTTCTCAACACTCAGGCCTAGGCATTCACTCTGTAGAATTGCCTATTCTGGATTTCTCATGTAAATTTCATATGAGTAATAACACACAATATGTGGTCTCTTGTGACTGGCTTAATCACTTAACATACTATTATTAAGGTTCCTCCATGTTGTAGTAATGATCAGCAATTCACTTATTGCTAAATGATATAGTACCACATTTAATCTATTTACCAGGGCACTTGGATAGTTTTCACTCTGGCTATTATAAATAACTAGAGTGCAGTACATGAAATTCATGCTTGGGGGGTGTCCCTCAGCCCAGCCTACACACTCTCCAATATGGGACCCCTCAAGGGATGTTCGAGGGGTAGGAATAGGCCTAAATGTGCAGTCAGACATTTCTCCTACAATCCAGGACTGCTGGTTCCCAACTGCTCGCCTGCCTGCCTTACTGATTGCCCCTAACCACTTCTGCCTGCCAGCCTGATCACCACTCCCCTGCAATCATGATTGATGCCTACCTGCTCATAAACAAGACTAGTGCCAGCTTGTTTGCCCCTAACTGCCCTCTCCTGCTGGCCTGGTCCCCCCAACTTCTCTCCCCTGCAGGCCTGGAGGCCCCCATAACTGTCCTTCCCTGCAGGCCCGGTCACCCCCAACTTTCCTCCTCTACCAACCTGGTCACCCTTAACTGCCTTCCCCTGCAGGCTTGATCACCCCCACTGCCCTCCCTTGCAGGCCTGGTCCCTTCTAACTGCCCTCCCCTGCTGGCCTGATCACCCACAACTGCCTGCCCTTGCAGATTTGGTACCTCCCCATTGCCCTCCTATGTTGGCCATCTTGTGGTGACCATCTTGTGTCCACATGGGGGCAAGATCTTTGACCACATGAGGGCAGTCATCTTGTGTGTTGAAGTGATGGTCAATCTGCATATTGCTCTTTTGTTTGATAGGCTAGAGGGTGACCCAAGTGGAGGCCCTGGTATCTGGGAAATATTTATTTTCTATAATTGAAACTTTGTAGCCTGGGGTGGAGCCAAACCTCCTGCCCGCTCTGTGGCTGCAGCCATTTCTGTTGGGATTTATTTATCTTCTATAATTAAAACTTTGTAAGCTTAAGCAGAGGCCAAGGCAGGCCAGGGTGTGCGGAAAGTTTGGCTTTCTCCATCACCAGGGAAACCCAAGCATCCCTCCTGCTCTCTCCATGGCCATAGCTATCTTGGTTAGGTTAATTTGCATACTCACTACTGATTGGCTTGTGAGCTTGGCTTGTGGATGTAACAGAGTGATGATTAATTTGCACATTACTCTTTTATTAAATAGGATGTTGCCATAAATATCCTTGTGCAATTTCTATGTGGACATTGTTTTCATATTCCCAAGAGTGGAATTGTTGGGTCATATGGGAACTCTGTTTCAGCTTTTAGGATTGTCAAACATTTTTTCCAAAGCGAATGCACCATTTCTACATTCCTGCAGCAGCAGTCAGGAGGCTTCTAATTTCTCCACTTCCTTGTCAACATTTGTTTTTGCCTGTGACTTTTATTATAGCTACCCTGGTGGGTGTGAGTGGCATCTAAAAGTGGTTTTGATTTTCATTTTTCTGACAGCCAGTGACATTGAGAGTGTTTTCATGTGCATATTGGCCATTGCTATTTTTTTCTTTGGAGAAATGTCTACTCAGATCCTTTGCAGTGTTTTCATTAGACTAAATACAAAATATTATTAACATGGATGTATTTCTATAATGCCTCATTATTTAAAGAGCATGTACTATTCCTAAGTGTTTTATGTTTATAATTTCTAACATTTAACAAAGTAACTCTTCAAATTAGTATTATAATTCCCACTTTTTTAAATAAAAAATTTTTTATTGATTTTTTACAGAGAGGAAGGGAGAGGGAGAGAGAATTTAGAAACATTGATGAGGGAGAAACATCGATCAGCTGCCTCCTCCACACCCCCTACTGGAGATGTGCCCACAACCAAGATACATGTCCTTGACCGGAATGGAACCTGGGACCTTTCAGTCCGCAGGCCTACGCTCTATCCACTGAGCCAAACCAGTTTTGGCTAAATCCCACGTTTTAGATTAGGATACTCAAGACCAGAAAATGTAGTCATTTATCAAGCTAAAAATGTAGCAGACAGGTTTAGCTGATCCTGAAGCCTAAAAGAGAATTTTTACTTTTATTCTTTTCTGATGCTAAATGGTCACTTTAGCAGATTAGAGTACATGAGCTTTTCTGTTTTGCTACCTTCTCTGATTCCCCAACTTTCATCAGGAATGTTCCCTGAATGCACATTTTTTTTATTGTTTAAAGTATTACAAATAGTAGCACATATTGTATCCTTTTTTTCCAATTGACCTTCCCCCAGTCTCCCTACCCCATGGCACATGCCCTCACCCCCTTCTCAGTATCTTGTGCCCATGGGTTATGCTTATATGCATGCATACAAGTCCTTAAATGCACATATTTGATGGATCCTCCAACACAGAGAATAACATTCAAATTCCTCAGACTGCCACTCAAAGCCTGCCCTTTCTTGGCACACCCTTTGTCCCAGCCTCATGGAATGCCATCCTCTAACCCTACATATCACACATCTAGGAAAAAAAAAACACAGTTTCTCAGTTTCCTAAAGAAGTTTGCATCTCTGTCACCTGGAAAACTTCTACTGATGCTATGGGCATCCTCTCAAAAGCCATCATTCCCATTGCCTCCTCCAGTCACATTCCTTTCCTTCCCCTGTGCATATTCCTCTTCCCACTTCGACCAGCACTGCTTGTGCAACTATTACGTTTGTAATGTGTGCAAAGCAGTGGAGATATAATAGTGAAGGTGTTGTGGTCCTTAACCTAAAGGGCTTAAATAATTCTAGTCAGTGTCTGTTTTCAAAAGTATCCTGTCATCTAGCTGAGCCCAGAGATTCAATTATTAATCTCACCACCAACATGGTCCCTGGGAAAAAAAGCTAGAATTAAAGAAAAGCAATTCTGATATTTTATAGGCACTA
The DNA here is from genome assembly GCA_004026805.1 of Lasiurus borealis. NCBI lineage: Eukaryota > Metazoa > Chordata > Mammalia > Chiroptera > Vespertilionidae > Lasiurus > Lasiurus borealis. The sequence continues at coordinate 3,181 of PVJN01014127.1, forward strand.
CCAATCCTCATGTATTCTATCAGAAGGTAGACTCTTGCTAATAACAATACAGGGGAAGAGACCCTAGCAATATATTGCTTAAGTGACATATCAGCACTTCCAAGCTGTTTTAGATATGAATTTTAGGGAAAAAAAAACACACAATGCAACCCAAAATTTGAATATGTAAGTAGACAATGAATATGCAAAGCTGTAAACGAAGTGATCATTTTGTCTTGATTGTGTAAACTATTAAGAAGATTATAATTGAAAGCAGTTCTTATAGTACCAGTAAGCATTTTAATCAACCGCTATAGCATTAACTCTAGTTACTATTAGTTAACTCTGAGGATTCTGTTTTAAATTGCAAGGAGTCGATGAATTCATGATGGAAGGTCGGGAGCAAATGTGGCAGGGACCTCATCCTTTTCCTGTGCACTCACTTAAGATGTGGAGAGGGCTGTATTGAGACAGAAGTAATGATGGACTGTATGAAAAACTCCTGATTTCCACAAATGGCATTTGTACTCCACTGTGAAACACAAAAGAATTTTTAATAATTATTTGATTGATGAATTTTACTTTATAGCTTTAAAAAAATAATTTAACTCAATGAATAGACTAAGCAACTCAAAATAAAGACCGGTAAACAGTCCTTGGGAACTCTCTCATCATTAACTCACAACATTTGCATAAATCCGAGCAAAGATGGATGGCTTTAAATGACTGTCACTAATTAAGAGGCTGAAACAAACAAAAGACTAATAAAACATTATGTACAAAGACAGGTGCATTAGCATATTCTATCTCAGATCTCCATTGCAATGACATGAAGATAAATATTCCTGATTACACCTGAAGCAATAATGTAACAAAGGCAATAAATCACTTGAAGAAACCTAAGGGGGATTCTTTTTTTATTGAATTTATTGGGGTGATGTTAGTTAATAAAAATATTGATTTAGGTATTAGGCCTGTCATTGAAATATCAACAGAAGACGAAATCAAATTTGTTGTGATGATGGATTGTTCAAAGATTTGTCTCTTTCCTAGAAAAATTCAATCAGTAGGTGGACATGTGACTGTATCCAAGATGAATTTGTTAAAGAAGACTGCCTGATCGTTATTAGAAAACCTTTCAACTGTCCACCAGAATAGATAATTTAGTGTTAGCAGGAAACATCACAAGATCTAAAGCCAAGTAGAAAGTAGTGATTGCTTTTTGTTAATCCTCACCTGAGGATATTTTTTTTTTTCATTGCTTTTTTCAGAGAGAGTAGAAAGAAGGGAGGAGAGGGGAGGAATGGGTGGGGAGAGAGAGAACGATCAATGTGACAGGGACACATCAACGGATTACCTCCTGCATGCGCACTGACAATGGCCAGAGAGCAAACCCGCAACCCAGTTCTGTGCCTTTGACAGAGAATCGAATGTGAGACCCTTTGGTGCACAGACCAATGCTCTAACCACTGAGAGACACTGGCCAGGGCAAGTAAAAAATTAGTTTTGATACCATTGTAATTAGCTCGTCATTCATAACAGCAAATGAGCAGAGCAGACAGTATAGGCACATTCCCTGCAAAACACGAGGAGGGATCAACAAAAGGAAGATAGACACATGCACGTTTTCCACCAGTAACAGCTTAATGCTTGGGTATTGCACTCTTTCCTTTCTTTTCTTTTCACATTAAATAAAGATCTAAATATCTTTCCTCCATTATTTTAACTCGACATTTTTATGTTTAAGATGTGTAACTAAGTTTACATTATGGAAGAAAATTATACTATGACACAGGTGGGGAGCTTTTTTCTGCCAAGGGCCATTTGGATATTTAGAACATCATTTGAGGGCCATAAAAAACTATCAACTTAAAAATTAGCCTGCTGTATTTGGTCAAACATTTAATTAACTCACCCCTAATGTCTTGGTGAGGCCAGACCAAATGGTTTTGTGGGCTTTATATGGCCCATAGGCTGGAGGTTCCTCAATCCTGCTATAAGGGAAAAATAATCTTAGGTGACATTTCTCCTTTATTGTTGTTGAATTAAGTTAGTTTGCATAATTTGACATGCTTTTATTAAGTTTGCATTTTTTAAACACCTACTATATGCCAAGCATTAGGCTCTCTCTCTCTCACACACACACACACAAATAAATAAATAAGTCACATTCCTTATATTTGGGAGTTCTGACTCTATGTAAAATTTCCACATAAATGAAGAACCATGATAAAATTTTTATATCCTATTAAAACTATATACAGTACTGGTATGTGCTCTGTGAACATGGAGAATTCTTTATATTTTTAGTTGGTGAATATGAGAGAAATTTCTATAAAGAAAATGTCTGTAGATAGTCATATACACATATATTAACATCATCATCACTATCAACTCATCAAAGCACTTCTTCTTAAATGACACGGGAGAAAATTCCCCTTCAAAGAAACTATCACGAATCTTGACACTTGAAGTCACTTTCAAGTTCTAAACCATCAATTTGATCTAAATGAAACGCATTTATTTCCACAAACTTTCACTTCAGTTCCATTTTATCCAACTTCTCACAATGGAAATGTGTTTTTTCATTGTAGTATGTTGTTTTATATGGATGGTTGATACATACATCCCACATTCCCTATGTTGAAAGAATTGGTACTAAATACCTCTTATATGTGATCTTTAGTACCAATTTAATTTTCCCCCATATCATACTAGGTACTTATTATTATCCAAATATTACAAAAGAGGATTCTGACAATTAGAGTTGATTAGATAAACTCTCAAAAGTTACGTAGACAGTAAAGGTTGGAACTAGGTCTTGTCAAAGTCACCAATATCTGTCTGCATTATCTGAAAGGACCCAAGGATATCACACTGACTCTTAGAAGAGGAGGGAAGGCAGGTAAAGGTCAGAGCAGGAGCTGGAATGGAGAAAGAAGGTGTGGATTAATGAGGGGCATGAGCTAAGGATGTGGAGGTTTTAGAAAGTCAAGGTCACAGATTCTTCTCTGGACATTACAGAAGGAACCCAGCTTTGCTGGCTCTTGATTTTAGCCCAGTAAGACAAATTTGAGCTTCTGATGCACAGAACTGTAAAGAATAAATTGTATTATTTTCTGCTACTCAGTTTGTGGTAATTTATTACTATTCCTATAGGAAGCTAATACACCTTCACCTGTTTTCCTCGGGAAGGAAATAAAATGCAATATCGACATGGTGTCTGCCTCTGCCTCTGGGGGTGTTCTCTCAGACCCGTTAGCTAAGGCAAAACTACCTTTTTTGTGAAGACAATGCCACATATTTATGTTTAGGCTTCTTAAAAATTAAAAATGAAACAAAAGAATTTACATGTGATACTCCAAGTGTCAATAAATTATGTCCCAATAGCTAGGGGACAATTTTTGGAAGCCATCAGCCTGTTTGGCTCTGCAGTACCTGTTTCAGTCATCACACAGGCTCTTGGGACACCTGGAGTGAAACACTGAGATTCATATCTTTGTCCATGAAATCATGTCACCTTCATCAATAACGTCTTCAATCCCCGTTTTTCAACATCATCCCTCAAACCAAGATAGTATAGAGATTTCATAACCAATATTATTAATGAATATTTTAAATATGTTTGAAATAGAACATTGCCTCTGCCTTACCCAATGATCTGGAATTAGTATAATGAGTTTGATGACCTTGTCAAACAGCTAGACGTGGCAGTAGATCAATGATCACTTCAGCTCCGAAAGAATGAAGGCTGGGTGTTCAAACGGAGGTGTGCTCCTGATTTTAATAGCTCTCTGCCCTTGGACATGTCATTCTTTCCTAAAAAAAGGGGGGGGGGGCTTCCCCCCTATAAATTGAAGAGGGGGATGGACCACATGATTATCAGTCATAAAAATGACATGTTATTCTAAGATGAATGGGTACAGAGGACTCCGACAGCTTTCACTTACCGGTGTTTTCCAAAAAATTGGAAACAAACAATCACGCACACCATGGGGTCTGGCCCTGCAGAGATGATGGGGGGCGTTAGCTGGAGGAGGTGGAAAAGCCGGACCTCATGAGTGCATGCAGGCAGCTTTGACTTCCACTGAGGCCTGAGTCTGTCCTTGTCAACTCAATTTTTTTTTTTTTTGTCAAGGTTAAGTTTGGCCCAGTCAATTCAGGTCTGTTTTCTCAGAGTTTAAGCCAAAAATGATGAAAACTGCCTTTAAACATGAAGTCTCCATGGTAAGAGAACAAACTAAGAGACATCTGAAGGGGAGAAGAAGGGGAATTGACTTTGTTCTTCATTTGAATGTTCAGCACAACCAGCAATTAGATTTGTTATTTAAAAATCTAACTGATTTCCTTTCATCTGGACATTTCAAAGGGCTTTCAAAAGCTCACGAATTACTGTTAATCCCATGGCACAAATAAAATCTGTCATTTTGATGGTCTCAGAGGTTGTAATGAAAATCATAAGAGTTGGAACAGTCCTCTGAGACTTTGGTGTTTTTTGTGTTTTTTTTTTTTTTTTTCTTCTCATCTAATAAATGAATCTGGAGAGAAAAAATCACCTTGGTGTCAGTGACTGGGCAGCACATTTTAATACACACACATGTGCAAATCGGCACAGACCAAGTGAAGATGTAGCTTTTAAAATAGCCACGAGGAGCCCACCAAAGCAGAGAACAAACTATCAGAGTGAATAATATTAATAAAATGCATATGCCATTTATAGTAAGACTATGCTTCTAACAGCGACACTTTGACCCAAAGAAACATAAGATGCACTGAATTCCTCTCTCTGGTTCTCCCTGTCACTCATCATCTCTCCCTGCCACCACTCAGAAGATTGGGAAATGTTAGACTAGCAAGGGCTTTAGACAGTGATTGCTTCGCTCTTCCTTTACCCATGCGGAAGTCCATGTGCAAAGGTAAAGCCCTCCGAACAGCTTTGTAGAAAAACTATGCTCAGAGCTCAATTGCCATCTCTTCTTCCCAAACCTCTTCAAACATTAATCGGGACATTTAGAAAGTGGCCTTTGCCTAATTTGAATAAAGTATAGTAAACGAGAGGCTTCCGGCAGGTGCCTGAGAGCAGACAGACATTCCTGCAGGGCCCATGGTTTCTGAGATGCTGAGCAAGGATTTTCCTATCATGAATGTTCCCCTCCTCCTCAACTACCAAGATATTGGTCATTCTCCCTTCTGGAGTCTAATACCCATCATCCCTTTCTCCTTTGTCCAAAATGCCTTATAGACCCCATGTTGCCTCAAGGCCTTTGTAATGGTCATGCCTAGGTGAATTCCCCATGTACCTGTACCAAAACTTGGATTTTCTCTTATTAAAAAATAAATCCAATCAACAAACAAAGAGATAAAAAAATAAATATGATATAAGAACCTATAGGAGAGGTGGGGTAGATAAGAGATCACCCAAAGGACTTGTATACATGCATATAAGCATCACCAATGGACTCAAGACACTGGGTGGTTAGGGCACGCCTGGGAGGGGAGCAATGGGAAGATATGTATACATGTAACACATTAATAATAAAAAAAATGAAAAAAAGAACCTATAGGAAATGTGGTCAGTGGGTTTTGTTTGTTTGTTTTCCTTTTGCTTCTGGTACTTAGAATCCATTTTCCTTCTAAGAAAACAGGCTCCCCAATTTAATGTGGAAGGAACTACTGTTCTCCTGCCATCAGCCCAGGCACCTCCAGAGGGCTGAAAGGTTGGGGTACGTGACTCAGGTCTGACTAATCAGAGGACGCGTTGCGCTTGCCAGAGTTCAGGTTCAGGTTCAGCTTGAGCTATGTGGCCTCCAGCAGGCAGGAGCAGCTTCTGTGGGTGCTGCCGGCTAGGGCGGAGGCAGTGCTCTCTCCCAGGGGGATGACCCAGCAGGATGTGAGGCAGGTGTTGTCTGCCATCACCTGGCTCACCGGGAAGCCGGAAGGAAAGCCATTAGGGCGGAAGCCAGCGCTGAGGGATTGAACGGATTCCTATGGAGACACTAAATGAAATCCCGTCTGAAGCTCAGAATGACCACGTGGGCCTTCCAGTTATGCGGAGCCATACATTCTAGTTGCTTCTAATTTTGTAGATGTTGCTGCGGCTGAAGCCCATCTGAGCCGAGCCCTATCCAGTGTTGCTAGATAAAACACCAGATGGCGGGCTAAATGGAGAATTGCAGATGAACAGCAAGGAACCCTTCACTAGAAGTGGGTCCCGCTCCATCCTGGGGAAGCTTGAGGACTCTACCCCCAAGTCCTTTACGGAGCTATTTCTGGATTCCAGCAAGGCCAGTGGAGAAAGGAAACAGACCTGGGAGCACAGCACAGAGACAAGCAGGAGCCTGGGAGGTGGTGAGGTGTTTCATTAGTTAGCACACACGCTGGAGGAAAGAACAGGCCAGGTGTTCAACAAGCTGATGTTCCAAGTCCATATTCTACGTTGCTTTCAACCCAAGGTCCTGGAATTCATTTGGGAAAAAGATGGAAGTGAACAGTGTCTCTGTTAAGCATGCCTTCCCAGGAGACCAGTTTAACTCACTGTATTTCACTGGCACCTAGGGAAGATGGCTTATCCTCACATGATAGGAGAGGTAATGCAGAGCGTTATGGGGGAGCATGGATCAGAAGGTCCCAGTTGCTCCATTTTAAAGGTCAAAGAACAAATACAGTGGTACCTTGAGATACGAGTTTAATTCGTTCCGTAACCTTGAGGCGTGGGAAACTATGAGACGCTCGAGTTGCGGTAAACTGGTGGGTCATGTGCAGCCAGCCAATCCATGAGATGACTCCTATCTCAAATGTTGCTCATATTTCAAAGCAAAAATCGCTCACTCGATGGCTTGTATCTCATAAACCTCCTATGTTAGGGCACTCGTATCTCGAGGTACCACTGTACAAGCAAAATGAAGAGAACTCTAATGCCCGTGGCAGTGGTACAGACAAGGAACAGAAGTGGTTGTCCCGGAGAAAGGGCATTGAGCCGGGCATTGATGGAGTGGTAGCTTTTGTGGGGCGGCCTGCAATCCTCATTACAAATGCCTTCTTCCCTTTCCTTCTCTTTCGCCTTTGCCCATCCATTCTTCCTCTCTTCCTCCCTCCTGATTTCCTGGTAATAATGAGGATGTTTAGCAAGCTGGCACAGACAGGGTGGGAGTGGCCTTGAATGGGATTAGCGGTGCTGGCTCATTGGACTCCATCTCTATTAAGTCTGCATTCTGCAAATGTGCAGACATTGTGAGCTGGGAAAGACCCTCACCCACACCCGGGTTTGAAAAGCGACCGAGCATATGGGTGACCAGACCCGGGACTGGAACTCAGTGAGGCTGACTCTGGAACTCCCGCTCACGCCGCCTTACGGGGGGGCACTGACCCTGCAGGCTCTTTACAGGCCAATTCTGGGCCCTCTCCAAGCCAACCACGTGGAAATGCACAGCTGGGTTTTATTTTATTATTATTATTTTTTAAAATATATTGTATTGATTTTCTACAGAGAGGAAGGGAGAGGGATAGAGAGTTAGAAACATCAATGAGAGAGAAACATCGAACAGCCGCCTCCTGCACGCCCCCCACTGGGGATGCGCCCGCAACCAAGGTACATGCCCTTGACCGGAATCGAACCTGGGACCTTTCGGTCCACAGGCCGACACTCTATCCACTGAGCCAAACCGGTCTCGGCCTGGGTTTTATTTCTATTCTATTTCCCCACAGCCTGCAAGGACTTCATCTGGACCTCTCTCACATCAAGAAAACATGGCCTTTCTCTTTAAGGGCTGCAATGTGTGAGGTATGTCCCATTTTACAAGTCTCTGATGCCTGCGCTCCAAGGAAAACCCAAGGGGCCCCCCCAAACGCTTCCATCTGCCTGTTTCTGGGGCAGACCTATTCAGGTCTGACAGAGCCCCAGCAGCCGTGAACTTGCCCGCGCTGGGTGCGGGTCTGCGGGACTCCAGGCAAATGGACTTTTCCTGGTTTAGATGTGAACGTAGCCAAAGGAATCCCTTTCAGCTTCCTGAAAACCGTGGGCTCCTGTGCCTGAGGAAGGAAGGCCAGTCACAGAGAACCACGGAGCACCGGATCGCGCCTGCTTTTTCTTGCCGCGATGAGATGCACACTGTGAAATCAGGTTACCCGTGGAAATGAGTCTAATGTGCTAATTCATAGCTCATTCTCTATACTTATGTCATGGCCACGTTATATAATCTGGCGAGATTCTGGGGCCTTTCTCCAGGGAGGGCAAGTTCTAGAAAACAGAGGTGCTAGACGACCACGAGGAGAGCTCGTTGATAGAGGGAGAATGCAGGTCTCTGCTTTTTCAGAAGCCCATGCTAATTATACCTGGCGTTTTATCATGAAAGAGAGGGGTTGATTTTTGCTTTCCCCAGAACTACACACTTCTACATGCGTGGAAAGAATTCTTCAGCACGCCATGGATGAAAAGGAAGTAATGCCCTATTCATTTAAAAATGAGACATTAAAGAACCTTTGATGCCATTTACTTTTTTTAAAGTCTGTATTTTATCTCCCAGGTGACTTACACCGGCCACCTCCTTAGCTGCTTTGAAATGCAGAGTAAGAAAAAAAAATTATTCTGTCTTCTTCAGATTCCCAGGCTAAATGGATCCTCTGGACTTCCTTCCATTTCCCCAGCTCTGAATGTGACGTGATGAAGATGCAGTCATTCACAAAGATAGACTTCTCATGTCTGCAAATTCAAATGTATTCCACGGACACAAAGACGGCCATTTGCTTCCTTGAAGAACTCATGAATCAAAGAAAATTTCCATTGACTGGCCTGTCTCTTCACATTAGCGTAATCATGAATATGACACAGTCACCATGAATAGAACATCCCATCGCGGGATTCTGTTCACAGAGAAAGACAAAGTAGTAAGCGCTGATGGGCCTTGTCTTTCCCCCGGCGCCTCCTTGTTCCTGGTTCCGGCTCCCTCCTCACGCTGGTTTTGTAAAATGGGTAGTTACAGGCATAGACAGAATCTCTTCTCCTTCCCCACGCCCTGTCCTGCTGTTTCTACAAGACCTGCAGAATGGAACACGCACACAGTGCCACCTGCCAATCTCTCACCTACACCTGCTTGCACAGGTGGCTCCTTCCAGTTACAGATACACAGCCAGGCTCGGATCCTAGGTCAGCTCTTCTTCTCATCCCTGAACCCCATTTCCTCTCAAGGATGTGCCTATTATCTCTTAATAACCATTTTTTTTCATTCTTCATTGGGTTATTAGCATAAGAACATTCTATAATAAATTCTACTTTTCATAAAGCCTTGGATGGGCCTCTCATATCTCTCTGATCAGATTCCCCGTGTTCCTTTTAATTAAACTCCTCTGTTTTGACCTCGCCTCTTTCTCCTTCACAGACTCATACATCCACTCGGTCAGAAACAGTCTATACCAGTCCATTGTCATGGTCATCGATGGCACCTCCTTGTAAAACCACAGTGGTCTTAGTTCTGAGTCTCTTCTTACTGAACTGCGAGCATTTGACAGAGTTGGTAACTTTCTCCTCCTTGAAACATTTTCTTCCCTTGGTTTCCGTAGGATGCCCTTGGCTCTTTTTCTCCCTCCGGGCTGTTCTTTCTCCATCTCGATTTTTTATTAACTATCGATGTATCAATATTTATATAGTGGAAAGCTCCAGGGTGCTGTGCTGAAATCCTTGTTATTATTCATCTACACTCACGCCAGATTTATGTTGGCTCTGCCTTCAAAGTATTTCTAGAAACTGACTATGACTGAAGATTTCCACTGCTATCGTTTTAGTCCACAGCGTCAGCATCAGCATCCTCATCATCCTCATCCTACAACTGCGATGACCTTCTAAGAATGACCTTGCTGCAACTTTCACTCTCCACCCAGTGGTGCCAGCAGCCGGTGCCATCCTTTGAAAAAAGAAGCCAAATCATGTCACTCATCTGCTCAATATGAAAGTTCACATCCTCACTTTTCATTGGGAAAAAAGATCTTTAAATGTCAGTGCGATCCCCTCTGTGCCTCATTCCTCTGACCTGATGGAATGATTGCCCTGGCCTTCAGTTATGCCCCAGCGGCCACACTGGGCCGCTGACTGTCCCCGAAAGGAACAAGAACACTCCTGTAGGCGGGCCTTGCTCTTCCGAGTACGTATCCTTCTGTTGGATGAACGCTCGCAGCAGTTACCTGAGTGGCTGATGGGGGTGGGAGATCAATAAGTTGGTTCTCCCATCCGCATCACTCTCTATTCCCTTTAACTAGTCCCATTTTCAACAGTTATTTTTTAAAAATATATTTTATTGATGTTTTACAGAGAGGAAGGGAGAGAGATAGAAAGTCAGAAACATCGATGAGAGAGAGACATTGACCAGCCGCCTCCTGTACGCCCCACAGTGGAGATGTGCCTGCAAGCAAGGTATGTGCCCCTGACCGGAATCGAAACTGGGACGCCTCAGTCCACAAGCTGATGCTCTATCCACTGAGCCAAACCGGCTTCGGCTTTCAATAGTTATTGAAACAGTTTTTATTATTCTCTGCATAAAGAGAATATAAGATCCATGATTGCGAGGACTGTTTTATTCTCTCCTGTTCCCCAGAGAAAAGGGCAGTGCTAGTCACTGAGCAGATACTCAGTGGATCTCTATCTCTGCCTTATTATATCTATATCTATATCTATATCTATATCTATATCTATATCTATATCTATATCTATATCTATATCTATATCTATATCTATATCTATATCTATCTTACTTATAACCCAATCTGCCTCTGAATGTCAGGGAGGTTCCGAGTACTTTTTCTATTTCCAAGTATCCTAACCTTATACATACATACTCACATGCATAAACATGTTGGTTTAGACACACACACACACACACACACATACAGAAAATATTAACAATTTTTAAATACAAATAATATCCACTATGAAAAAGTATTTTAGATATATTCTGAGAATGCTAGCATAATTTCTAGTTATTGTGCATGAAGCAAACGATCAGTAAATTATATAGAGTGTTTTACTGAGTATGATTCTAGAGTGATGGTAAAATATTATGATGGGACAGATGACAGTAATTATAGGTGATTTATCACACATCAAAGAGATCCCTGGTAACTAAACTATGGGATAGCTGTACAATGTCAAATCCTTTGTGATGATTTCATAACTAAACTAAAAACGTCTGACAATATACTTTCTAAATGAAAACCTTTAAAAAATATTTTTATTTATTTCAAAGAGGAAGGGAGAAGGAGAGAGAGATAGAAACATCAAGGATGAGACAGAATCATTGATTGGCTGTCTCCATCATGCCCCACACTGGGGATCATTGAGCCCACAAACTGGGCATGTCATCCTGGTTCAAAGGTCAACGCTCAACCACAGAGCCATGCCGGCTAGGCTAAATTAGAACTTTTAGTAAGACACAGCAGATACTTCCTTTTTTTTTTTTTATCACTGGAGCCCAGTGTAGAAGGCAAGAAAGTGCTGAGGGTGGTCCATTGAAGAGCTATCTCTGAAGTTGCCCACATGTGAATTTGACACTTGACCCTGCCACCTAGCAGCTCACACCTTGCCAACCCCTCCTGTGCTTCTAGAGAACGAAATGAAGTAATTTATGTCAAGCACCAAGCATCTAACACATGAAAGGACCCAATGAATGTCAGCCATTTGCTGTGTCAGCTGCAAATTTGTAAACTGTTCACTGTTTGTTGGACCAGCATAAGATCATTTCATTTCATCTTATCTCAATCCATCACAGCTAGTGGCCTAGGACCCTTTAAATTTAAAGACAGAGACCTCATTCTCCAGGTAAAAGTCAATATTTCTAAAACTCTCTTGAAGATAAAGGTCTAGTGAACTTTTAAAGCCTCGCTGAGGACAAGGTAATTTAGAGAAATTTGTAGAAAAAAATAAATTGGATTGTTGGGGGGTGGGTATCTTAAAAATGTCACTGAGATCCTCTTCTGCCTTTTCCTCTCAATCTGATAACGCTGGGACCATAAATATTAGCACCAACAAAATAGGCAGAAATGGTTTCTTAATTATTCTAAATGCCATTTGCTTTTATCAGTGGATTGATATCGCACTGATAGTTCACAATCAGAGGTGAGTGAAACAGCATCTTAGCTGTGGTATCATGTTGTCACTGTGCTCTTCATCATCACATAGTGGCAGAAAACATGTAGTGCACATTTGGATAAAATAAATGTAGTTAATAAGTTTTACATTTACTAATTTTATTAAATCTCAACTCTTGAGCACACATCTCTTTAAATACACTCTGTGACAAAATGAAAGGCATTTCTAGAAGGTACTTCTGATGTCTACGCACTTATGGCATTTGTCTCAAGAAATGGCACTTGTGTAACTGTTTGAGTTGTCAGCTGAATTAGTCACATTTTTCAAGGACCAATATTTTTAGTGAGAGTACAACCGACAAAATATAATTATTCAGGCTTGTATTTTTGACAGACATTTTCTTGATAACAAACAATGAGCCTATTCCTTCAAGGAAATAGCTGACAACATTTGTAGCTAATGATAAAATGGGAGCTTTCGATCATGAATTAGAATTTTGGAAAACCCCTATCTGCCACCACAAGCCTCGCACTTTGCAATACTTCCAGTCCTTTCTGATGAGAGCAGTGGTGATATTAATATCTGTGATTTTTTGTTGCTGTATAATAAATCGTGACATTCAGAAAACATGCCTTAGTGATCAACAAAACAGGCAGACATGGTTTCTTAATTGTACTAAATGTCATTTGTTTTTATCACTGGATTGATATCACACTGATAGTACAAAATCAGAGGTGAGTGAAACAGGTAGCCATTAGCACTATTCATTATCAGCTATAAATATGCAAACTGTTCACAGTTTGTTGGGCCAGCATAAGATCATTTCATCTCATCATCAGGGACCGCTCAGCATTTTCCAAAGGACCAATACATGACATTACAATATCATGCATGAGTCACAGATCCATGATTCAAGATGGAGTCAACGGATTTTGAGTAACAGCCATTCTGCATGCTTGTGACAAGTCTTTCCTTTCACCTTCTCATTAGTTACTGGCTTCCAACAACATGAATTCTTATTGTTTTCTTTGCTTTGATTAATATGCCTGTGGGCTCTGCTCATGGTATTCCCTCTGCCTGGAGAAGAAAGAGTCACACAGTATATTTCGAATTTCACTCAAATCTCTCTCCAAATTTCCACTTCATAAAGAAACTCTCTCCGAGAGCCTGAACCAACCAGCTTTCCTCCATATCTTCAAGTTTCCTTATCAAGGTATAGTTATTGATCATTTCTTAACAAATTCATCAGTAATGCTATTCTTCACCAAATGGATGTCCTAAGTTCCCTGAAGTAGGGAATTCGTTTATTTTGTCTCCTTTGTCCATGGTTATTTACCAAAGCCTTGAAAGTACATTATGTACCTCAATAAATGTTTGCTGAAAGAAATGAACTATGATTTAATAAACATTTTAAATTTTAGAACATAGTTTCAGAGGAGCTAAATACCTTGAAAAGACTTACACAGGTATTTGGTGGCAAAGCTAGAACTGTTATCAGGTTAATACCAGAGCCCAAACTCTTCACTAATACATTCTTTTACATGTTGAACTCTCTAAAGTTTGACAAGTACTTATTGATCTGTTTCCCATACCAGCCTTTCTTTTAGGCCATATATTATCACTTAATTTAAAACGACTTGTTTCTTTTGTCAGACAAGTGATTCTTTTTCCATTCCAAATACTTTAAGGAGGAAGACTTATGGACTACATCAATGTAGGCTGTCAGGAAGCTGAGATAAATTTGTTCAGTTGATGCAAAATTGGTCAATATTCACAGGGCAAAAAAACAATGAACTTCATAGAACACAATTTTGAGTTTCCATGTATAATTGTAGGGATGTAAATAACTAAAAAGACACAGAACACATAGCATCAGAAAACCAAGATGATTCCTGTAGTCATTGAAGATATGTAGTAATCATTTAAGTTCATTTCAAAATCTTATACAATTTTTAATGCAGACTTTTTTAACCAAAGGGCAATGAGTATCTTTCAGTCATAAGAAGAACACAGTTAAAATTTAGTTTATAAATTAATATGATAGTATAAAATCATCATATTCAGAGACTTCCATATCTTTTGTCTTAAATTCCCCTCTCACCCCAGAATTCAACATTGATCTACTTAGGTTTTGGGGGAAAGCCAGCTTTTCTAAACAGGAGAATGTATGAAGAGCACATCACAAGAATTACATTGCGATTGACACAATATAAGCCTTCTAGTGGAAGGGAAAAGAGAGAGGAAGGAGGGGTCAGAGGAGTGGAGGCTGAGAAAAGGAAGAGAAGGGTTTGGGTGAGCTTGCAGAGTATTTGGAGGGTGTTTTACTGTGTTCATTGCAATGTAGTTGTTTTGGGCACAACTGTTTCAATTAAGTTGTTTGAATGCAATGAATTTAATCCTTTAGACCCGTGATCAGCAAACTGCAGTTCGAGAGCCACATGCAACTCTTTGGCCCCTTGAGTGTGGCTCTTCCAGAAAATACCATGGCCTGGGCGAGTCTACTTTGAAGAAGTTTAAAAAAAATTGGCTCTCAAAAGAAATTTCAATTGTTGTACTGTTGATATTTGGCTCTGTTAACTAATGAGTTTGCTGACCACTGATTTGGACCCTTTTTGAGAAATGTTATTAAAGCCAGATTTCTTTCTATGCTATTTTGCACTTTTAATTTTATATATATATATATATATATATATATATATATATATATATATATATATATATATATATATTACAACCAAAGTGTGGATCCCTGCCATATAGAGGCCCAGTATGAATCTTGTTACAGTGATTTGCTAACAACATTACAACATTTTATTTGTACAGTATTGGTGTGTGCTATATTTCCACTTTCTCACTTCTAAGTATTGCTGAAGAGTAGTTTGGTAAAGAGTAATTTACAATCCAATGATATCCCACATTTGTTTCTCCTCTGATTTAAAATTGTGCTCTCCTAGATGGTAGTCACAGGTTCAAAATTGTGATTGAGCCTTCTAAATGTGATTGCTAAGATTGAAAAAACTTAAATTTTATGTTATTTCATATCAATTTAAAAATGAATACTCAATTTAGTTATTGGAGAACTTCTAAGTACTTTTGCAATAATATGTATGCGAATATGCATTTTTGAGTTATACATTTTTGACATCTAAATATCGATCAGATAAGTACTGCTAATAAAAATTCAGCATATGAATTAAGATATAGAAAAGATACGCCAGATTTTGATAACTTAGTACAAAAAGAATGTAAAGTACATCATTAATAATTTTTATATTGATTATTTGTTAAAATGATAATACTTTGGATAAGGTATGCTAATCTATATTCATTCACTTATTCAACAGGTATTTAATGAGAATTTTCTATGAATAGGTATCATTATATAAATCAAGATGCATCAAATTGTGCTGAATAGAATACAATTAGGTTTAAAAAATAAAAATAAATGGTATGAGTAGTCAGAACCGTGCATGGCAAATCTATGAATCAACTCTTAATGGAAAGATGAGGCTTGTGATTAAAAGGCTGAGCAGGAGGAGGGGGAATGGTCAATGAGCACACAAGCACTGGATGAGTGAGGAGACCAGCCTGGCTGAATTGGAATAATTTTCAGAGAGGGAAAAAAATAAATAAAAGAACAGTTTGTAATAAGCACAGTCGGCACAACTCCTTCTAAAGGAGTATGATAAATATATTACAGAGTATTCAAAAAGCCTGTAACACAGGGAAAATAATATAATTGCTTTGCTTTGTTCAGATTAACAGTGGGGCCTATTTCTTTAAATTTAGAGGTATTTTACCTAAAAAAAAGGTGCTGAAGATTGAAACATGTTGCATTGAGCATATTCCTAGAAAATGTAATTAAGGTTAGAGTGGTTTTAAAGTCGATTTGCAAATTCTTTGACAGCTCTCGCTTCCAAAGGCCATGGTTAATTTCTCTCCCCGGGAATGTAGGTTGGACTTTATGATTCCTGTCTAGCCACAAAATGTAGCAGAAGTGACTTACTGTGTGCCTGGCAAGGTCACCAAAAGGACATAGCCACCGCCTGGCTCTCTCTGCCTCTTGCATCATCTCTCTCTTGGGGGGAAGTCAGAGTTCATGGTGTGAAGACACTCAAGCCACCCCACTGAGCAGCCCCCATGGAGAGGAATAGAGGCACCTGACAAATGCCAACTCCCTCCTGCCAGCTGCTGCAATGAAGCATCTTCAAAGCGGATTACCCAGTGACATTTAAGCCTACAGGTGACAGGGGTCGAGAACAATATTTTTTAAAAAAATATATATTTTTTATTGTTTTCAGAAAGGAAGGGAGAGAGAGAGAGAGGAAAAAACTTCAATGAGAATCGCTGATCACTGCCTCCTGCACACCCCGCACTGGGGCTCAATCCCACAACCTGGACACATGCTCTGACCAGAAATCAAACTGTGACCACCTGGTTCGTAGGTCAGTGCTCAACCAATGAGCCACACCTATCTGGCTGGAACAATAATGTGACTGCAACCCCAAGAAAGACTAAGCTAGAACCACCCAACCAAGCTGCCTCTGAACTCTGGAGCCACAGAAAATGGTAAATTATACCTAATGTTGATCATTTTAAACTAATGATTTATTTATAGAGCAATAAACACCAAATGCAAACATACCATTTAAAATAAGTGTGTCTCCTACACTTGACCTTTCGGAAACTCTATCGGTATTTGAAAATGGAATGCCACAATGATGGTGCCACAATGATGGTGCCATACTGGCCGTACCAGTATGGCAACATTGACAAAGGGATCAGATGCCTAAGGGACAGACAACACTGAATAGACTGGGTCTATTTTTGTCTCCCAGAACAGAGGTGACCTGGAAAAGGGCAATGGCAGAGGAGATAGAAACCCAAAGGACAGACACCTATGAGTGTCAGGAATTACTCAAAAATGACAAAACATTTCTGAGCTAGAGTATCTTAGTGGTTGATGCTGCCTTAGGTAAAAATCTTCAGATGCCTGGAAGGAGATGTTCAGTGTTGGGCAGAGTAAAATGTAAGATAACAAATGGGTTGAGGCTGGAAAAGAGGTAGAGTCGATGTTAGTGAAAAAGTAAACTTTAATGTACTTATTATTTGTTTAACTAAAATAGTAAGAAAGTTAACTTTTGGATAGTGGGAAAAATTTATCAATATTTGGCCAATTATATGGCTCACATATGATACATTAAGATCCATTAGGATGGAATATGTATCAATGAGCCTCTGGCTCATTATTCTTAACAATTTTACAAATAGTTTATGAAGATTAATATCACTGGTCTCACTATGTACAATTTAGGTGTTATTCAAAAAAAGGATTTCCTGACTTCTTGTTAATATCTTGCCAATTTTTTTTATTCTTTCTCTATTTTGTTCTTATTTTAATATATTTTATTGATTTTTCACAGAGAGGAAGGGAGAAAGTTAGAAACATCGATGAGAGAGAGACATCGATCAGCCGCCTCCTGCACGCCCCCTACTGGGGATGTGCCCACAACCAATGTACATGCCGTTGACCAGAATCGAACCTGGGACCCCTCAGTCCGCAGGCCGACGCTCTATCCACTGAGCCCAACCGGTTTCGGCAATTTTGTTCTTTTTGAGTAATTAAAATCTGGCCTTCTCTTCATTCAGCATCATCATGGGATTTTTCCTCCTTATTCTCATCAGAGAAGGAAGGGGAGGAACTAAATGTATCAGTTGCAAATTGTCCTATTATGGGCATTTCACATATCAAATATCTTAGCTCTTTAGTGCACTGCTGTGTAATAAGCAGATGCTTGTCCTCATGTACAAATGAGAAAAGTGAGTAGAGGGTAAATAATTGAATTATCTGTAGCTTGGAATGAAAACACTAAAATCTTTGGTCTTACCATTTGTAGCTCCTTAATGGCTGCTCATTACATGGCTGCAAAAGTAGGTTTACAGTTGCATTGTGACAACCTTTTGCATTAATACAACTATTGTAACCACCATAACCTGTGTGTCTTTTTCCATATGAACAACTGTAAAACTCCTTTTGCCCACCCAGGTATATACACACTGAAAAGCCTCTGTCTTCGTTTCTATTCATGCAATGTCATTATTTAACCTTCTGCTTCAACACATGCCTCCCAGAAAGTATGTCTTCTGCTCTTTTCTATTTCTGCCACATGGGTTCATCTTTCAATGTTTCTCCAGGTGCCTGCCTCTTCTCAGAAGTTTTTATCTACCTACTGGTTCTCACAGAACTTTATTTGACTTCTAAATTAGACTTAGTGACACGTGGCTTGACACTGAAGCGCTATGGATTGCTACCTTTTGATCATCTCCAGAGCTTTTGAAAAACAGAGACCATAATGTCTGTTTCTGTGAGTTCCTTCACACCTTGCTGATCATTGGCCATCAATTGATTTTATAGGTTTATTTGATTGAAACAGATCCAAAAGTTTAAATTATTCTAAAAATTATCCTCTTTCCTTCTAAGATATAGAGAAATAACTTCAAATCGTCTACAGTCACATTGTGCATTTATTTCCAAACAGTCAACCTGCCCCCGTGTCCAGCAAAATTTCCCTCCAATGATGCAATTATATTTCCATGAATTCCTCCTACCTCTAATATTACATTTCTCTGTCATCCCTGTGGAAAGTTCTTACTCAGCCTTGAAGACTGGAAGGCATATTAAAGTTGCTAGGCCGGCATTTCTCTGTTCACTTAACATTTGTGTAGCTCCTCTGTAGTTGGGAAGGAGGGACTGCCACACATTGATTCAGAGATGGAACTTTATTGCTCTAAGCCTTATACCCCAGTTCCACTGCCCTTGCTCCAAAGGTGAGTGTAGGAAGGGGAAAGTAACCCAGGGGTATACCAGTTAACCCACATTATTCCCTGGTCACAAGAACTGCTTAAAGATTATACAATGGGCCGAGACTGGTTTGGCTCAGTGGATAGAGCGTCGGCCTGAGGACTGAAAGGTCCCAGGTTTGATTCCAGTCAGGGGCATCTACCTTGCTTGTGGGCACAACTCCAATAGGGGGTGTGCAGGAGGCAGCTGATCGATGTCTCTCTCTCATTGATGTTTCTGACTTTCTTTTCCTCTCCCTTCTTTTCTGTAAAAAATCAATAAAATGTATTAAAAAACAGAAAGATTATACAATGGCCTTATTGAGTAACCTCCACCTCCTTTATCCTTTATTTCATGTGGCCTTAGGTCAGCAGTTCTCAACCTTCCTAAGGCCGCGACCCTTGCATACAGTTCCTCATGTTGTGGTCACCCCCAACCATAAAATTATTGCTACTTCATAACTGTAATTTTGCTACCATTATGAATCATAGTGTAAGTATCTGTTTTCTGATGGTCTTAGGCGACCCCTGTGAAAGTATCCTTCGACCCCCAAAGGGGTCGCGACCCACAGGTTGAGAACCACTGCCTTGGGTGGTCCAGCTAGATCAACCATTGCATTTTTATTCAGTAGTTGGGGGAAAACCAACTCTAGATGGGGGTGGTCTGGCAGTACGGGAGACAGATATGAGTGTGGTACTGATCAAGCCTTTTCCAAGATCTGAGAAGCTGGCCTTAGGATGAAGCCACCACACAGAAAAGCTCAGACCTGAGAAGCTCACAGAGGGTTTTGATCCTTCATTCCTCTCTACCTCTGGGTGTTTTCAGCTCCTGGAGCCAATACATTTCCTTAATTGCTTGAGCCTAATTGAGCTGAGTTTTCCATTACTTATCATCGAAAGCGTCTTAAACAGAAATGCATATAAAATTTAAGTGCCTTTCTAATGCCTTCCCAAAACCCTACAGGCGGGTCAGCTTACTGGCTTTCCTTTCTTCCCCAGAACTTTGCTTTTACAGCACATGTACCGCTGAAAGTGTTGGATTGGAATGAACTGTTTTATTATCTGTTTTCCCAGCACTCTCGGAGCTTAGTAAGAGTATAGACTAGATCCTATTTAGTATTATATCCCTGGAGCATTGCACACTGCCCAGTTCCCTTAGAAACCATCGATATATGAATAAATTAATCTCTGGCTCCTTTACTCTGTTCCTTATGTCATCCTCCGGCAAGAATCAATATGTTCAATAGCTGGAGAAAGCTAAAGCCACGTGTTCAGATTAGTATAATTCTGCCTTCAGTGCTTCCACCTGTTCACCACAGGGTTATTAGTATCTTTCCCAAATGACCTTTATACTCAATTTATTTTAAAATTACACACTTACAGCTTCTGCAGAACACACTACTTTCACATTCATTCGTTTATTCAGAGAATATTTACTGTATGTCTACCGTGTGTTGGTCATTGGTTGGGGGATGCAACATTAAGCAAAACTATTTCCCTTTCAGCCCAGCCAGTGTGGCTCAGTGGTGGTGTGCCACCCTATGAACCAGGAAGCCATGGATTGATTCCGGGTCAAGGCATATGCCTAGGTTGCAGGCTTGTTCCCAATAGAGGGTGTGCAGGAAGCAGCTGATCAATGATTCGCTCTCATCATTGATGTTTCCATCTCTCTCTCCCTTGCCCTTCCTCTCTGAAATCAATAAAAAATATTTTTAAAACAAACAAACACACAATAAAACACTATTCCCCTTTCATTCCAGCAGGGGAAGTTGAACTACAAATACGATGTGTAAGTAAAATGTAGAGACTGTTGGATGATGATAGTTCTATGGAAGGAGATATGTCTATATCTCAAAGAAAAGTGTGCATGGTGAAGGAGTGCAGGACATTGAGTGCAAAGATAATGAGGAGGGAGCACCTTGTGTGTGAGAGGAAATACCAGGAGGCCAGTGAGTGAAAGGTGATGAGCAAGGAGGGTCAGTGATATGAATCTGGGAGAAATAACACAGAAAAGTGAGCCATGGACTTGTCTGACTTCGGCTTTTTAATAAAAGTAAACCGAGGAGCTTCTGGAAGGACTAACCAGACAGCACAAGTGGCAGTCTCACCCTGAAAAGGCAGAAAGTCATAGCCACATGCATTATTTCAGGGCTCAGAGAAGTATCTGCTTAGTTCCATACAGGGAGGCTTTTTTTTCATTAGTATCTGAATTTCATAGTAAGATGCTCTTGAAATGAAGTCCAATGTATTTAATCTTTATCGAACATTTTGGCTAGCTTGCCAGTCAAACACTTTTTAATACAAGGTGGCACCATATATGTGGAGATGGGATACATACGGTTTCAAAGTATGTGCAATCTGGCGGAGGGATTAGAAGACGTTGTGTAAAGATATGAGTATCTACTGTTCTTCTCTGTTTTCCTGAGAGGCCTGTGCAATAGAACTAACTTTTTTTTATTTTCTCCTCTTGCAGGCCCGCTGCCTGTGATTGATGGCTCCTAAATGAGTTTTCACCTCCCCAGTTTGGTCCAGATTAAATACATTTATAGCACAGCAAGCCACTGAGAGACAAAGGAACAAGTGGAAGTGTGTGGTTTTTTTTGGGGGGGAGGGTGTTTTTTGTCTTCATTTTACTTAACCATCATTTGACCATGCAAAAGAAAGTGTTTGGAATACAGAGATAAAAAAAAGGAACAAAAGTGCATTGAGTATTAAACACATTTAAAGCCCCGCCCTCGATTTACAAATATGAGCTTAGTGCACACATATAGTTTTTCTTACAATAACAGATGTGAGAGATGAATCCTATGAAATGTATAAGTCTATTACTCATGTAGTTCTATTTCCCTCCATGTCAGGGGAATTTATGTCAATTCTATTTGGGGAGAATTGATTTGGGAAACATTTCACTGGCCAGTCTACTCAGACAGAGGACAGAGCACATACATGTTCCTTAAACAGGATGCCAAAGTTATTACTTTAAAACGATGAGGCTCAAAATCATGCCAATAGGAAGATTATGTCCCCATGGGAAATAGTGTTACCGTAGATAAAAAAGAATCATACTTGATGTAGAAAATATATATTTGCTTTAGTGGCGGACTCCACTCTTCGGAAGTCTGAACTTGAACAGTGGCACCCATCATCACTGTCACCCTCAAGAGATGAGACTCCCCACTTTATCACTTCCCGTGGAGCCAGCAAAGCCTGGACACAGGGAATCCATGGTTAACATGCTGCCTACACATCAGGGAAAAGCTTTCAAAGCACAAGAAAGGGGAGATCGAAGGACCGCATTTCCATGTCATGTTAAGAGTTTCTTAATAGGTAGCATGGGGAGGGGGCGCCAGACAAGAGGCTTGAAAAGAGATTGGGAGGAGATAAAAGAAAAATAGGAAAAAGAGAACTCCATGTGGGATTCTCTAAGCATCTAAAATATGTGATTTTCTCTCCTGCTTTGAGGTATTAAAGATGACTTTCCTAAGTTTTTCTCGTCTGTTCTGTTTTGAAGAAGAGGGCAGAGAGGAGTTCATGATCTCCTCGCAGACTCAATCAGAGCTGAATCAGGTCGGAAGGTCATCAGGGCTCATTCCCTGTGACCTGCCAATGGGTCTGAACACTCCAGAACAGCAAAAATCCTTCTGATTTTTTTCTGGGGAGAAAATAGGTTCTTACTACATCTTTCCAGATAATAGCAGGGCATCCAGAACAATAAAGAATTTCACTGTTACAGTAGATCCTGGGCCGTCAGTTAGAGTTGGAGCCATTAGACCAGGGAATATACTCCTGAGCTCTTTTCTCCTTCCTAGAAATCTGTTTCTCCATGTGACTGTTAGACATTATAGCAATTGAATGGAAATGGCATTTAAACAGATTTAAACATACGGTAGAGACAGTAACCAATACTCTGTAATGGTAGACTCACCTTTTGGGTCTCCCTTTAAAAACTCAAAGAATAGTCAATCAAAAGAATTATTCTAAAAGGCAGTCATGAGAACATGTTTCTTTATGTGGATAACTACTGTTTGAAAATGTGAAGGGTATGTAATGTGTCTATCGATATCTACATATATGCACAAGAACACACACACACACACACACACACACACACACACACTCAGGAAAATATTCTTCTAGATCAGGGATCCAGAAGGCATTTGCTCACAGTGCAGTTTGCTCAAATACAGAGCCAGACATGCCCTGCACATACACTGGAGTTTGGACCACAGGAAAAAAAACAAGCAAGAATTATGAAACTCAGAGCTTGTATAAGATGGCTTTCCCACCGTCTCTCTGCCCCTGTGGAGAGGGTAAGGAGAGGGTAAGAGACTCTTTCCCTGCAATGTAAATCTCATATTTAGGGAGGGAAGGAGGTAGGTTTCTACTCCCACATCCTGGGTTGTCATCACATATCTCTAGGGGAGCGCCTGATCTCTACCTTGAGGGTTAGTAGGCAAACCTCCATTAAGCCAGGTGCCAATGTTCTTTTCTCAGAAACCCCCAACTGTGCAGAAACATGGAAATATTCACAGTTATTTCCCCCCAAGATCAGGGATGATAAGAATCCTTTCCTCCAGAGCAGGGTTTGAAGCTAGAATGGGATTATTCACAGGTGGAGATGAAAAAAAAATCACAAGAAAGAGGAAGTGGGTGTGCGCTCCCATTAGCTCCTAAGGGGGAGCGGTTATGCCCACGTGGGCCTTCCCCTTGGATTTCTCACCTGCGATCTGTCGTACAGATTCCTGGAATGGAATTAAGCCTAATGCATCCTTCTGCTTCAAGTGCCATTCTGCTCTGTAACTTTTTCAATGTCCACGTTATAATGAGACCTAAACTTATTCATAATGGTATTCCCAGTTCCAGCAACCAGCACAGAGCTGGAAGGTAAAATGTGTTGAAAAATTAATAATATGAAACATTATCCCTTTCCATCCCAAGCAATGGTTTCTAAGATCATTCCAGAATGTAGTTCTGATTTTTAGGTTGTGATATATACACTGAGGTGGTGGTGGTGGCAGCAGTAGTGGTAGTGGTGATGATGATGATGATTTTGGTGTTAGACAATGGAGAATGTAAGTGTACAACCTCATATTAGTCATAGAAGACTGAGTTTAATACAACCCACATTATTACATTATTTAATTTTAAAAATCTTTGCTCACCTATATAGCAGAAATATTGATGATACTATAATATCTAATAAATAATATCTATTTTGGAATACCTAAGAAACACTGATGCATGCACTGTAGTTAGGAGGGCTCAAAAGCAGTCATTGTTAGTTATCATTTGATTTTTTTTTTTAAAAAAAGGTAAAGTATAGGACAACAAACAAGAGACGAAAGGAACGACTTGAGATTTTGATTTTATTCTATTTGGTTTTACTTTAAGTCAAGCCAGGTCATAACCAATCCACAGAGAGATGGGCCCTGCTGAAGAGATAGAGGGAAAAAATCACAAGACTCGATCCTCCAAATGAATTTCAGTCCAGGCCGAAATTGCACTGCCTGCGGCTGTTGAGTTGGGCAGAGATGGATGGATAATTACAAACGAGGGGTAACTTTGATTTTCCTTCTGATTTTGCAGAGGGCTCGCTCTGACGTCAAAAAGAATGACAGGCAGAGAGCTTTCAGTTTGGCTTTGACATTGCAAGGAGTCGGGGGAGGCCTCTCAGAGCGGCCACAGCCTCACTTTCCTCCATTTGCAAAACCTGCCCATGACCTCCTGGATTAGACAGACTTTGCACACCTCATTGTCAACACTGGCGAAGTGCCCCAAGTTCTGCTGAAAAACCATGCTCATTATTTTCATAATTGGCAATGTGTTGCACTAGATATCTGGGTTTTTATTTTTTTTTCAACTCCACTATAAAAATCAAAATTAAAAGGACACACTATATCTCATTTAAATCCCTTTGGTTTCCTACATTTATCCACCCCGTCCCCTCTGTTATCATTCATATTTTTTGCAGTAATGGCTGCCCAAGCATTTTCCTAGACTGTCTTCTAGACCTTGCCTCCAGTCCTGTTCTCCACAACTCCCTGTGTGATGTATACTTCAGAGTAAGTCAATTCCTGCCGAAAAGCTCTGAAATACTCTCCAATGAAGAGGATCCAAACTCCCTAAGACTGCTTATGAGATCTTCTAGTTCCTGGCATGGTTTCTGTCCAGTGTCCTTCATCAGCCCTGACACTCTACCCTGCAACTAGTCTACATACTTTTTATTCTACATCTTCCCCCACACATACACACACACAAGAATATGTAATTCTCTCAAATATAATTACTACTACTTAACTTTAAGAATTTAGCTTAAAACTTAAGATGCTTTTCTCTCTGAGAGACATTCTTTTTTAAAAATATTTTATTGATTTTTTACAGAGAGGAAGGGAGAGGGATAGAAAGTCAGAAACATCGATGAGAGAGAGACATCGATCAGCTGCCTCCTGCACGCCCCACACTGGAGATGTGCCTGCAACCAAGGTACATGTCCTTGACCGGAATCGAACCTGGGACCTTTCAGTCCACAGGCCGACACTCTATCCACTGAGCCAAACCGATTTCGGTGAGACATTCTTTATTCGACAGAATGTATGACATACCCAAACTGTCATTCCTCAGAGGGAAGCTACATTTCCTCCTCATATCACTCTTTATATTTCATTATTTTGATGCAGTGTGTCTCTGATTGACTGTGTAACAACATCAACTCTTGGTAGTTAACCTCCCTGCAGTTTAATAACATAATTACCACATTTTGCTACAGAAAGTGAGAAGAAGTGAAAGGAAAAAGGAACAGTGTTTAGTGCTTGCCTTTATAAACGCTAACTTGAAACTCAGTACCTGAACACAATCACAAAAGCCAAAGTATTGAAATTATAGAAAGGGTTTTGAATTCTAAAATTTTCCAGTCTATCTTTAAAATCGTGTTTTATTATAAGCCTTGGGCTGGAGGTAACTGACAGAATTTATTTAAAAAGATTTTTATTGCATTACATGTATACATATCTTCCCATTGCCCCCCACCCCCAAAGCATACCCCAATTCCCCAGTGTCTGTGTTCATTGGTTATGCTTATATGCATAGATACAAGTCCTTTGGTTGATCTCTTATCTACCCCACCTCTCCCTAAAGTTCCTGCTGTAATTTGACAGTCTGTTTGATGCTTTACTGCCTCTGTATCTATCCTTTTGTGCATCAGTTTATAATGTTCTTTATTATCCACAAATGAGTGAGATCATGTGGTGTTTCTCCTTCACTGACTGGCTTATTTCACTTAGCATAAGGGAAGGTCCTAGAGAAAGAAAAGAAGAATTGGAAAGATTTTTGCTATTGAAAGACAGAGATAAATGGAAGAGACACAGGAAGTCAGATATTCACATTTCCTTCTTGGGGGGTTGATGCTGTGAGAACAACGTAACTCATTCAATTGAAATTGAGTTTCCACATTTTCATGTTGCTCTACTTTCAGAACCTGTGTTCCTATGGCTCATAATTGCATGTGTAACCTGTGCTTTGTAAACTCTTGTTGAAAGACAAAATAAATGAGTAATGCTAATGTCTGAGAGAGAGAAATTTAGAAATGAATTTCTAACACATCCTTAACTGCTTCCAATAATCACTCTCTCTGCACTCCCTTCAATCCAGGAACTCTATGTCCATGTTGCATTGCTTAACCCAGTGGTTGGCAAACTCATTGGTCAACAGAGCCAAATATCAACAGTATAATGATTGAAATTTCTTTTAAGAGCCCAATTTTTTTAAACGTAAACTTCTAATGCTACTTCTTCAAAATACACTCACTCAGGCCATAGTGTTTTGTGAAAGAGCCACACTCAAGGGGCCAAGGAGCCATATGTGGCTCGCAAGTCACAGTTTGCGGACCACTGGCTCAACCTAATTGATTTCTATAATTTTGCAGAATTTTTGACACCAAAGGTAATGTGTTTTCACTAAAATCCATGGAGCGAAAACAACACTACTTGTACAATATTTACACTTCATTTGAACTTCTGGCATCCTGTACTTGAACCAAGTGATTTATGAGGTTTGTGTTTTTTTCCATTCAGTGGTTCCTTGCTTTGCCATAGATGAATGAAAGGCAGGTAAAGATGCGTTAAAACATGCATGCCTTTTGCATCAGTAAAAAGACAAGGTCTTTACATTTGGACTATCTAATCCATTACAATATACACTTAGTAAAAGTAGTGAAGGAAATTTCCTCTCTTTAGGCCTATCTCACCTCATTCCTAGTAAATATTTACCCAAGATTCCTAAAAATCTAAGAGACTGGCCAACTAAGGCATTTAAAGAAAGGAGATTTAGGAGATTACAGAAATTTCTCCCCTATTGTATCATCTTAATTAACAAATATTATTCAAATGTCTCCCAGCAGACATGCACAGTGCCATATCCTGGGAGGTACCACAGCTTCCCTCCACTTTCCAGATACCCCTTGTCCCTCACTACAAAGAAGAAGAAGGAAACAAAAAGAGGGAGTTATTCAGGACTGAAATGAGCATATGCAAAATAAAAAATAGTTTAAGAGATATTAGAGAAGATAGAAATGAAAACTCAGAGAAGATGAAAACATAGAAGGATCCTCAAGAATCCTATTCTGCTTGACCTTTGAAGGACTCTGGTTATATCTGGTCTTTTCTCTATCTTGCTCTGACCCTTTTAAGTTACTGATAAAATAGAATAAATAAGCATAAAATGCTAACTTTCTCAACCGTAACTTGTTTATTATACACTTAACAAATAGCCAGTTATCCCAAGTATAATCTTACCTCAATTAAGCACTTTACATTACATATTTCAATTTGTCAAAAGACAATTAAAACTGTAAGTAATAACATTACAGTTTTTTTCTTGATATGGAGTCAGTAAAACATTTAACCCCTCCATACCTTTCTATACTTCATATTTGAAGTGAAATATTAAATGTGTATATATGTATATGAATAAAAATGTAAGTAATAACTTAAAAATGAATTATAAACAAATAAAATAAACAACAGTCTGAAAGATTTTCTACATAATCTGAATACACAGAAAACAAAAAGTGTATAACAACGGGCTTTGGAAGTCTGGACATTCCTTTAGAACTGCTATTATTTTAGAACACACTCTTTTTCGCTTGTTTGCCTGAATTTCCTATGAGTACTTAAACATGCTAACAAGTAGAGAAACATATATATCATTTGATAAAGGGAAGAAATCATCATTCAAGATGGCTAAGACATGGCTTAGCTATGTTTTCTATGTAATTAAAACTCTTTAAAAAAGAAACCTTTTCATTAAGCATCTGAATCATATTTTTATTTCTATTTTGCTCAAAACACTTTATATAAAATCATGCCCTCAGTACCTTTCATATCATATCATCTTTTTCTTCTCACAAATGCATGCCACTTCTATCTGAGTGCAAGACTAACTCTTCTCATGCAGGAAGAAGTGTTTTTCTAAAGTGAGGCTGACATTTCCAACAGGCGACTAAGTCAATGTTCCTAGGAGGAGCCTGAACCAAAAGGGTGGACTCACAATATAAAATTTAGGCTAGCAAATGTGTACATCCATGAAGACAATTTTAGCTAAAGTATATATGTGTGTGTGTGTGTGTGTGTGTGTGTGTGTGTGAATTACCCACATTTTTTTTTAATTAAACTGATTGGTATGACATTAGTTGACACGATCTTGAAGGTTCCAAGTGTGGATTTCTCCATAACAAGATCCATGCCCACCAACCAAAGTCAAATCTTCTCCTCTTTCCATATATTAGGACTCTCTCCCCATTCCCTTCTCTTTGGAAACTTCCACACTGGTAGTTTATATATATTATATATATATTTCCTTAGCACTTATTTATTTAATTGGTGTTCTTTGGGCATTTACTATGGGCCAGACACTGTTGTAAGCACTAGAGATAAAACCATGAAAAAAAATCAAAATTTAAGGTTTTAATTTTCAACCATTTTTTCCAAACCTTCAGTAAAGCAATGTGTATGCGTTTGTAATTGTGGAGGGAGCTCCCAGCTGTTGGAGTGGCCATTATCAACAAGACAAGCAATAACAAGTATTGGAGAGGTTGAGGGGAAAAGGAACCCTCTTTCATTGCTGGTGAGAATGCAAACTATGGAAAGCAGTCTCGCCAATTCCTCAAAAAATTAACAATAGAGCTATCTTACAACCCAACCATCTCCCTCCTGGGTATGCACTCATAAATACAAAATCAGGTATTCACAAAGCAATATGCACCCCTATGTCCATTGCAGCATTATTCACTGTGGGAAGACATGGAAACCAGCACAGTGTCCTGTGATGGAACTGGATAAAGAAGATGTGGTACATGTACACAATGGAATACTACTCGGCCGTGAGAAAGGATGAAACAGCACCATTTGCAATAACCTGGAGAAAAACATTATGCTAAGTGAAAGAAGTCAATCAGAAAAAGCTAAGAACCATATGATTTCACTCATACGTGGGACATAAAACTGAAGCTCATGAACACAAACAGTAGTGTGGTAGTTTCCAGAGGGAAGGGAATGGAGGGAGAGTCCTAATATATGGAAAGAGGAGGAGATATGACTTTGGTTGGTGGGCATAGATCTTGGTATGTAGAAATCCACACCTGGAACCTGTATGATCATGTCAACTAATGTCATACCAATCAATTTAATTAAAAAAATTGTTGTGGGTAATTCATAAAAAATCGCTACCCATGCTTGGGAAAACAGCCTTCCCTGCATGTACCTCCTCTCTGTGAACTGAGGAGGAGAGGAGCCTGTTAAGTGAGTATGTTGGTCAGGATTTCTAGAATACCGCTCCCAGGACAATAGGCTTAGTCTTTCCCTAAGAGGTTTGATTGAGGAACAATCTCATCTCTCACTTCTGAAACACACTGAAATAAAGATTCACAATCCTGAGGCCAGGTGGCTAGAGAAATGTTACTTTTGGATTTACCAGGAACTAAGGGAAGGTAAATTCTCTAGAAATGGATGCGGGCTGAGTGTTGCTATTGAATGGATAAGAACAAGACAGATAGGTCAATCACAGGAGAGGGTTTGTCTGCAAAGAGTTAGCCTGTTCTTTTATTTTTTTAAATATATATTGTTATTGATTTCAAAGAAGGAGGGAGAGGGAGAGAGAGTCAATGATGAGAATAATTGATCGGCTGCCTTCTGTACCCCACAATGGAGATAGAGCCCACAACCTGGGCACGTGCCCTGACCAGGAATTGAACCGTGACCTCCTGGATTTACAGGTCAATGCTCAACCACTGAGCCATGTTGGCTGGGCTAGCCTGGTCTTCCTTCCTTCCTTCCTTCCTTCCTTCCTTCCTTCCTTCCTTCCTTCCTTCCTTCCTTCTTTCTTTCTTTCTTTCTTTCTTTCTTTCTTTCTAATATATTTTATTGATTTTTTACAGGAAGGAAGGAAGAGGGATAGAGTTAGAAACATCAATGAGAGAGAGACATCAATCATCTGCTTCCTGCATACTCCTCACTGGGGATGCGCCTGCAACCAAGATGCATGCCCTTCATCGGAATCGAACCCGGGACCTTTCAGTCCACAGGCTGATGCTCTATCCACTGAGCCAAACTGGTTTCGGCAAGCCTGCTCTTTCTTAAGGAAACACTGCCAGACACTAACCATAGCCAACATGGGTTCTTTTAATACAAGCACAGAAAAAACTAAGGCATGATAAATGATTTCCTGTTTTCTTTGTTTTTAGGGAAAATTGGATAACATGCTTGAACAGTAATGGGTATGGTCATCTCTGGTCCTGGGACATGCTTTGGGGGGCTTGCACATGGGTGAGACTCAAGCAGCGATAGCAAACACAATCTTTATTACAAGCAAAGGGCCATCTCTTTTGTTTTCTGGAGCTGTTACTGCGAAATCAGAGCATTATATTGTCATTTTTAAAGAAGACACACTGAAAGGTTTCAATTTTGGTGGCATGCATTCCTTTTTAAATGCAATATCCTGTTTTACTAGCAGCACAATTGTCCAGTGGGGACAACAGGCCTCTGTCACACTGATAGGCGGCCACAGTGAAAGGCAGCACAAAAGCCACTGAAAGAAAACTTGACATTTTCCCACAAAAAGAATTGATATAAATTCTGCCTATTTTGGTCAGTATTAAAATCAGCCAACAGCCTCAAAAACACCAGTGCTGACATGAACAGACAAAGCCTATATTTATACTTTTTGGTAAAAGGTAGCTATCATGAAATCCATTGTATTTTTTTTTTTAGACAATTTACAATGGGTATCCACATAGAAATAATTAAAATAGACAATGTTTCAGTTTCACTTAAGGTAGTAGGCTTTCTGCCCAATTGGGCCAAAAAGGTGTGATATATGTAGTAGAAATGGTGGGAATTAAGGCACATATTTTCTAGTATGAATTTAATCTCAGTTAACTCTTTAAAATTAGAACAACAGCCTAGAATCATCTTTTTATGTTTTATTTTTGCCATTTATAACTCTTTAAATGTATTTGCTTAATTCCAAAACTTAAAAGTAAAATATTTTTACAAGCCATACTTCTTATTATTTGATCATCTATTCTTAACAAAACAATGTTTGTAATTTTTCTTCCAATCAGGTTACATCCACAGTCACACTAATGAAGCCTTTTCAGTTCCAATCATCTCTTCATTCAATGCCACATGCACCCAGCACCCCCCCTTCTTTCAGTCACAGTGAGGAATAAGGAAGGAACTTCCATTTCAAGAAGATTCCCCACCAACAAAATCATCCATAACCTGAAATACTGTGGTAGCATTGACAAAACTAACCAGTATAGTATCTTGAAGAATACACTCTCAGCATTAGCAGAATTAACTTTTCTTTTTTTGTTTTTCTCTTTTTCTATAATGCCTTTTTTATTTTTTGTTAATCCTCACCCAAAAACATTGTTTCCATTGCTTTTTAGAGAGAGTTGAAGAGAAGGGGAGAGACAAAGAAAGAAATATTTATGTGAGAGAAACACATGGATTGGTTGCCTCCCACATGAGCCACAAGACCAGAGCTCGGGATCAAGCCTACAACCACGGTACGTGCCCTTGACCAGAATAGAATCCACAACCCTTCAGTCTGTGGCTGACACTTTAACCCCTTGATCCAAACCAGCTAAGCCTTTAAAAAAAATTCTAGTACAATTATTTCCCTATTGAAAAATCTTTTATGCTACTAAAAGAAAAGAAAATTGACCTGCCTAGTCGTTTACTCCTTCAACACATCACATGCTTACTAGCATATATTTAATGGTTTACACAAACATTTCCAAGTGGCCAAGTTTCTCATGACTAACTTTTATTTGAAGGTAAATGAAGAGCTTGCAAGGGGAAAGGCTACCAGCAATATTTTATTATGAATATGGAAGAAATCAGCATAATATGCAGGAAGTCATGAAATGACCTTCAGGTAAGCATGCTTTATATCCATTTTCAAAGCAGGAAATGTTACTAAAGAGAGTGAAGAAGCCTCTGTGAAATCACTCTATGCCAGAGTCATTCTGTGAGCGATAGATCAAAAATATTTTCTGAATATTTCTAAAGTAGATGTCAGTGCCATTTTGCCACCATTAATGAAGTATAGGCTAAGGGTCGGATATTTTTCTTTATCCTCAATATAGCTTGTGAGGGAAACAAAAGACTAAGAGCTGAGAGAACTGAAGCTCTGAGAGGTTCCGTAACTTTCCCAAGGACATATAAGGTAGGTAAGTGGCTGACGTAGGAGTTTAAAACATCGGGCTGCATAAATGCGGCTCTTTCCACTTTACTATACTGCTTCGAAATTGGATCATGAAATATAAGTGTGGAGCCAAAGATAAAAATAGTCACATTATTCCAAATAGATTCAAAGACCTTCAAAAGAGCAGCTCTGATTTAAGACATTATTTACAAAAGAAAATCAAACAAAGCATCAAAGCGATGGGAAAAAAAAAAAAGGAATGAAATGTGCTTTTGGGTGCATTTCTTACAAGAGCAATCTCATCAGAGAGAAGGAAATATGAGGGGTGAGGCAGATGGTTGTCAACCCTCCATGAGCACCTCTTCCAGAAAAATATATTGAATTAAAAAGAGGAGAAGGACCAGGATACCCAATAAATTCAGAGAAAGAAAGGAAAGGATAAAGTCTATAAAACTGTGTGTAAGATGATATGGAAGAATCTCAAAGAGGAGCTTGAAATTTCAGGAAAATGTTAAGAGTCCGCAGAACTAAAGGAAATTCTAAATAAATGTAAGAAAGTTCTAGTTCAGAACAATTACACTCAGAAAAAAAGTGACGCCAGGGACACATAATAAATATTAAAAGGGCATGAACAAAACACTGATGTTTATTACTCAACTAGAGGCCCGATGCACGAAATTTGTGCAGGAGTAGGCCTTCCTTCCATCTGGCATCCAGGACCCTGGCTTCCCTCACAGCCCACCTTCCTCTGCAGGAATATCCGGCCCAATTAGCATATTACACTTTTATTATGATAGATGATTATTATAGATCATACCAACCACAGTTCTTTGGTTTGCTTTGTCTTTGATTTCTCCCCAGACAGAATTCTATGAATATATGAATACATACAACAATAATCAAATGTATTCCAAGAATGCCAGTAAATGATGTTCAAACACGCAAAACTTCAAAAGTGATTCCCCGAAGGTAATTTTGTAATAGATGTTATGCTGTATGTATCGCAGATACCACCCAGATAAGAGGGATATAGCACCAGGGTTATACATAGAGAACAAGAATTAACACTGAGAGGATGCAAAGTGCAAATGTGCAAGAAACTATAGGCAATGCCTCGAATGGGGAGCAAGTGTCAAGAGAGTTAAATACATTGTGTGAACATACAGTCATTTGATTAAAATGGATTACAGACTGAACTATAAGCTTGCAGGTCAGATTTGTGCCCACCAATCACCACATCCCAGATGTAATGAAAACAGCTAGGGAAACCTGTACACACACACACAAACATGTGATTTATGCTTGAAGTCCTGATCAGAAGGTTTGATATGGTGCACCCAATGCCACAACCCTTCATCATTTAATGAAATCTTATGGATAAACATGTCAGCTCCTGGGTATGTACATAAATACCTGCCGTATTGTTCCTGTACCTGCCATATTGTTCTCATAGGCTCATTTGGAAACACAGATATGAGAATATTCATAATGCATTGAGAATGTTATCATGCAAGGATGGATAACTAATCTCACAGAAGCAAAGACTTCTGGAGGCAGAACGTGTTCTCAACTGGGGAGTAAGCTACATTCAGAAGGCATTATACTAGGTGGACTGCCTAACTCACCAGGGTTATACATATATGTATCACCAGGGTTACACAGGGTTATAACTCTAAGTCAGAAAACTAGAGTTAGTTCAAACTGCTCAATGAACAATCACAGAGATTTCTCCCAAGAGCCTGCACAATTCCCAATGAAACCCAGTCTAACGCTTCTAATGCTTTGACCATAAGAAGGCATCTCAACTTAGCAAAACCTAATGACCACTGAAAAGCACTTAAATCAGCATTGACTCCACACCTTGATCTGGGGGAAGAGGTGTACTGCAAACATGTAACAGACATTACGATGTTCAGCAGCCCTAAGGAGGGCATCTATTCCTGAGCACAAAACAAGGACATGCAGTCTTACTGAATCTCACTCTCATGATTCAAATGAGTCAGCTGGCAACAAGCCCAGTGCCAATGGCAGCGCAACTGATTTCTTTCTAATTGCTTACAAGTGTTGTTTAAGAAATAGAACATAAAAGTTAGACATGAAATTCCTGCAGACAGAAAATTAAGAAGGTGAATGCGTGTGAAATCAAAGCTCCATCAATGTGTACCAGCATCCTGGATCAAGGCACAGCTTTAAGGAGGGCGTGTCTTTAATAGGTGACATGGACCAGGTCAGATCATTGAACCGCATCCTAATCAGGCAGCCTTGTTCTTTCACTAGAGCGATTTTCATCTCATTCCCAGAATTGATATATCTCAACCCAAGCCTAAGCATCAGGAATAAATTCTACAGTAAGTCTGGGCCCTCTGCAAAGGAGGCAGAAGAACCTCTAGTTCAATAGCTAAAAGTTCTACAATCTGACTGTCACCTCAATTTTAACCTCCACGTGGGAGATGAGTTTATTGATCCTGATTCTTCATTCCCCTGTAAAACACAGTATGTCAATCATAATGTCTGCCCTAACTGGTTTGGCTCAGTGGCCAGAGCATTGGCCTGCGGACTGAGAGGTCCCAGGTTTGATTCCGGGCAAGGGCATGTAGCTTGGTTTTGGGCACATCCCCAGTTAGGGGCGTGCAGGAGGCAGCTGATCCATCTTTCTCTCTCATCAATGTTTCTAACTCTCTATCCTTCTCCCTTCCTCTCTGTAAAAAAATCAATAAAATATATTAAAAAAATAATAATAATGTCTGATGATGCATGGAGTGTAAGTTGCTATATGAAGCCATATGGTATGCTTTGGATAACAGGATTATCAGAAGACCGGATGCAAGCTGAAGCTTGGGATGTGCATGTACAGGGTGGGGCAAAAGTAGGCTTTGTGTGGAAAATAATAAACTCACAACTGTAAAACTACTTTGGCCTCACGATGTATAATTGAGCTTTCTCTGTTATGACTCAGTGTCTAGAACAGCGGTTCTCAACCCCTTTGGGGGTTGAACGACCCTTCCACAGGGGTTGCCTAAGACTATTGGAAAACACCTATTTCCCATGGTCTTAGGAACCAACACACCGCTCCTCGGTGTAGCAAAGTGTAGCAATGTAGTTTACTGTTGTCCTATGAAGACTGTTATCCATGCTACACCACGATTCAAGACAAAATTTCATTTATTTGTAATTAGAAATAAGTATTTCACAATATATAATTACATATTGTTTTTGTGATTAATCACTAAACAATATTTAATTATTTTCAATTTGTAACAACGAAAATACATCCTGCATATCCGATATTTACCTTACAGTTCATAACAGTAGCGAAATTACAGTTATGAAGTAGCAAAGGAAATAATTTTATGGTTGGGGGTCACCACCACATGAGGAGCTGTCTTAAAGGGTCGCGACATTAGGAAGGTTGAGAACCACTGGTCTAGAGGCAGGGATCCAGAACAAAAATCCATGGGATTGATCTAAACTGAATCTTCAGGCTTCAGCTAAGTGTGACTGATCCTCAGCATAAGAAACCTAGCTGAGCCCACCTTCAATCAGACAAGAGAACTATGAAAATCAACACTCTTGGAAGCACTGTATTTTAGAGCTGTTTTTTTTTTTTTCTTTCTTAGCATTACTGTGGTAATAGCCGACTGATACACATGCTTCTGACTGTTAATGATTGCTAGGTTAATTACCTTGCTCTTTTCAATCAAGTCTAGCCTTCTCCTCTGTCTTCAAGGCCAAGGTTAATAATACTCTAATATATACCATTTCCTTTCTGAGTCGCTTGGGTTGGGTTTTTGCTATCGGCTGTCACACTGTCCTCATATCCTGCCTAGATGAAACCTACCATCTACTTGCTTCCCATATATAAAACCCACCAGATCCTTCTTTAAAATACATTTTATTGATTTTTTAAATTTATTGTTATTTTTTACAGAGAGGAAGGGAGAGAAATAGGGAGTTAGAAACATCAATGAGAGAGAAACGTTGATCAGCTGCCCTCTACTGGGGATATGCCCTTGACTGGAATCAAACCTGGGACCTTTCAGTCTGCAGGCTGACACTCTCTCCACTGAGCCACACCGATTTTGGCCCCACCAGATTCTTTACATATGATGCAATATAAATAAGTACCAGCAATTAATACTAGCATTAAGAAAAAACTATAGAACAGGAATATTTAAATATACGTAT
Organism: Lasiurus borealis; assembly: GCA_004026805.1. NCBI lineage: Eukaryota > Metazoa > Chordata > Mammalia > Chiroptera > Vespertilionidae > Lasiurus > Lasiurus borealis. The sequence goes on from PVJN01014127.1 coordinate 39,962, forward strand.
AGTTCAATTTATTCTGAAAACTTCAAAAAACATTGCAAGGCAAATTTTATTATCACCGTCTTCTGGGTTTAACATATCTATTCTTTATCTCCATCTATATTGCAGATTCTCAGCTCAGAAAAGATAACTTATCTACCCGAGATATCCCAGGCTTTAAATGCTAGAGGCAGGCCCTAGCTGGCTTGGCTCAGTGGATAGAGCATCAGCCTGCAGACTAAGGGTCCCAGGTTCAGTTCTGGCCAAGGGCATATGTCTGGGTTGCGGGCTTGATCCCCAGTGGGGGGCGTGCAGGAGGTAGCCAATCAATGATTCTCTCTCATCATTGATGTTTCTATCTCTCTCTCCTTCTCGCTTCTTCTCTGAAATCAATAAAGAAATATATTTGAATGAATAAGTAAGTAGGTAAATAAATAAATAAATAACTACTACAGACAGGATCTGAACCCAAATATTGTTTTCTAGGCTCTTCCATATTACATGTTTAAAATGGATAGAACATAAACTTTTGAAGTAACAGATAAATGTCCTCGTTATAATTAAATAGTTTCCAAGGAATGAACATTGATTTCTGTGTAGACCTGGGAATGTTGGTAACATTTCTTGGCTCACCCATGTACCATGTCACTTAGCAAGTATGGTCAGAAAAAAAAAAAGATGGATTTGTTCTGGTGATGCAATTCTCATTAAACATTAATATCATTAATTGTAACCATCCTAAGAAAAATTAATGATAAATGTTTTAGTGCTTGGACATTTCCCCACTGGGAGATTGTTTTGAATCTGTTCTTAAGTATTTCGAGTTCAGATCTGGGACCCTGTGGGACTAAGTTCAAAGACTCTAACTTTTTCTAGCATGATCCATTACTTATATTCTGCAACTCTAGTGTTTGTATCTAACATGGGGCTAACAGAAATCACCGCCTCATCGAGTTGTTGAGAGAATCACATGAAAAGTATCTTATAAAACAATGCAGCACAGTATCCCGGATGGATATATTGCTGCCGCCTGAAAACATATGCACTGAAGGTCTGTAACACCATGGAGACTGGGAATCATTCTCCAAGGTCAAGGGACATTTCTGAGGGCAGAGCAGGGCAAGGGGAAGAGGAAGAGGGCCGAGGGAGTGCAGGCACTTTAAACTGTTGGGGTAGCTGGTGTGGAAAAATGTACACCACCGCGTGATGGAGAGAGAATACCTGTACAAGCAGATCTGTGTATGAGGGTGAATGAAGGTCTTTGAAAAGCGTGCCCATGGATTACCTTTCACAGGAGTCACCGGATGCCGTTCTAATCAGCGGGGCCAGGAAATGCCATTGTGTAAAGGTGAAGGGAAACAATTTAAAATGCAGCTGCTTCCATTTTGTACTCCTGAAATTAATCCGTGTTTGGAGCTGCCATTTTCACCTCTTCATTGTTTATCCGGGTTGAGTCTAAATGGGCTTGATTAGAATGGCGGAAAGCCGCTAATTAAAATGATTAACATTATCAATACCGGCAACGGAACTGGCAAAAGAAGCCGCTTATTTTCCGTGGGCTGAGCACCCATTCTGGCTGGCTGGATGAGCAGAAGTTAATTGGGGACTGACACTGGATCGCAGATTTCTAAATCTGTTTTCATCCTCTTAATAGACGAGCATTTTTTTTTTTTTTTAGAAGCTGGGAGCTGTACCAAAATCACAAACACGGACAAGATTTTTTTTTTTCTGCTCTACTAGCTCAATTAAAAGCAGTTACTAACCTTAGAAGTTTATAAGCAACTTGTTACCAACTAGAGCTTCTAGAAATGCTGTGCTTGAAAGTGGTTACACTTCAGTGTGCCCTTGACCTGAAAGTTACTCTAATCTGCCTCTGTTTACACTTAGGTTTTTAAAGAGATGGGCTTTGTTTCTACAAATAGGCTTTGAATAGGCACAATAACAGGAGCCAATCCAGCCTCAAGCCAATCCACCCTAGGAGCATGGCTTTTGCTACTATATGGTGACAATAGCAGTGTGGCCTATTTACGGAATACAGGTGAAATCATTTGATGGTAGATTTTCTACTTAAAATGTTTACCCTCTAGCTCAGTGGTTCTCAACCTTCCTAAGGCCGCAACCCTTTAAGACAGCTCTTCATGTGGTGGTGACCCCCAACCATAAAATTACTTCCGTTGCTACTTCATCACTGTAATTTTGCTACTGTTATGAACTGTAATGTAAATATCTGATAGGCAGGATGTATTTTCGTTGTTACAAGTTGAACATCATTAAAGCATAGTGATTAATCACAAAAACAATATGTAATTATATATTGTGAAATATTTATTTCTAATGACAAATAAATGAAATTTTGTTTTGAATCGTGGTGTAGCATGGGTAACAGTCTTCATATGACAACAGTAAACTACATTGCTACACTTTGCTACACCGAGGAGCGGTGTGTTGCTCCCTAAGACCATGGGCAATAGGTGTTTTCCAACAGTCTTAGGCGACCCCTGTGAAAGGGTCGTTCGACCCCAAAGGGGTCGCGATCCACAGGTTGAGAACCACTGCTCTAGCTCAAAGGGGATTGGTTCCTCACTTCATTCCTGATACCCAACCCTGATACTTCCTTGGAGCCGATGAACTCAAGGTCATGAAAACCATGTGTCTACGTCTGGATCATTCCACTGGTTGCTGAGTATGAAATATGCCTAATGAGAACCTGGGAAATATCTGGTCCTTACTTTCTTTCTGACTCTTATTGAATCTGGAGGGACTCGGAAGGAAGGCACAGGGCTATTTTTATAAAGTATTACTATATCCTAGAATCCGGAACTAATCCGTCTTGACAACTGTTGATGGAAAAAAAGCGCAGCAATGGGGAGATATGTATACATGTAACACAATAAAAAATAAAAAGGAAGAAAGAAAGGAAGGAAGGAAGAAAAGAAGGAAGGAAGGAAGGAAGGAAGGAAGGAAGGAAGGAAGGAAGGAAGGAAGGCACAAACCAGGAGAGAATTTTTATGAGTTTATTGGAGCCAAACTGACAATAATCTCCAGAAAGAAAAATCTCAATGGATTGGGAAAATGCGCCAGAGAAGGGCAGCTTTACACTTTATTTTATACATGACAATTAAAGGGGAGGTCGAAAGGGTTAAAGGAAGTCCATTGGTGATAGCTTAGAGAGGCAGGAGAAAGCCACATGAAGTGGGGAAGCCTCTGGGATTGGATTAAGAGTAAAAGGAACCTCCAAAACCGGTTTGGCTCAGTGGATAGAGCATCGGCCTGCGGACTGAAGGGTCCCAGGTTGGATTCTGGTCAAGGGCATGTGCCTTGGTTGCAAGCGTATCCCCAGTTGGGGGCGTGCAGGAGGCAGCTGATCGATGTCTCTCTCTTTCCAATGTTTCCAGCTCTCTATCCCTCTCCCTTCCTCTCTGTAAAAAAAATCAACAATATATATATTTAAAAAAAAAAAAAAAGAAAAAAAGGAATAGACACATCCTTCTTTTTCATTGGTGGGTATAGGATAGTTAACAAGAAACAGGAAGACAATGACAATGAGGAGTTTTGTGGTCTCCTGTTCCGGGGGGAGATTGTGCCCTGAGGGGTCGGAAAAAGGAAATTACCCTGACATTCAAAGATATGATGTCTTCTCTGCAGAGACAACAGACAGGCTCCTTAGGATGAAGATTGACCTTTGCCAGGAGAGATACTGACCTGAGACAGGACTACTCCCCAGGACAAGCTTTTAGTTAGCATATCTTAACTTCAAACCATCCTATAGCACAGCGGTACCTGGAGATACGAGTTTAATTCGTTCCGTAACCTTGAGGCGTGGGAAACTATGAAATGCTCGAGTCTCGGTAAACTGGTGGGTCGTGTGCAGCCGGCTGATCCGAGTGATTACTCTTATCTCAAATGTTGCTCATATTTCAAAGCAAATAATCGCTCGCTCGAAGGCTCGTATCTCAAAAATCTCGTATGTTAGGGCACTCGTATCTCGAGGTACCACTGTATTACTTTAGGTCACTGAGTTTGTAAGGTCCACATGCAGCTCCCCAAGACCCCCACCCAACCCCCAAGCTTCTCAGGTTTAGTAAGTGTCCTCTTTGACTTGTACACGACTTTATATTTACTTACATCTTTACATGTTTTGGGACATTTTCAATTCTGATTTCTTTCTTTGGTTTAACAATAACCAATTATAGTGCACAGTTGTCTCTAAAATCCAGTTACAAAACCTCTGCATATTTCCTTCTTGCCATACTCTTCAATTCAGGGCTCTCAATAAAGGGTTTAGAGCACAGATTCTGAAATTCTGAGAGTTCAGCTCAGAGACATCTCTGCAACGCTCCAGCTATGTGATTAGGGCAAGTACTTTAACTGTTCTGTGCCTCACTTCCATACCAATACAATAGGAATCTACATAGCACATACTAATTGGGTTTCCCATTACAGATTTAAAAATAAATGTGAAAAAAAGTACTTAAAACACTGTGTGGCCTGGAAAAATTACCAGATAACTGTTGGCTGGCTTAGTATTCAGATGACAACCACTCTTCTGTGGGTTTTCAGATCCTGGCAGATCACATTGATGTGTGGATCCCAGTGCCTGGCACGTAGTAGGTGTTTTACAAGGGACTGTGCTGCCTCTGCAAACTGGCAAGTCAAAGCTCTGAGAGGACAAGTGACCGTGGCCTTCAATCTTTCAGATGGAGTTGGGAAAGGGAAAAAAAAATCTTATCTAAGTTCAGTGCTCTTCTTATCATAGCTATTTCTCCCCAATAATTCTTATTTTATCTCATCCTCTGAACCTATTAGAGAGCCAGGCAGTGGGGATGCTCGGTCATTACTGGCTCGGTTGAATTTTCTCTTTTGGGTTCGGTTTCCTTGTGCTGCAAAATAAAGCAGTGAAACTACCGTTCCACCCTGTCTCTTTACAATACTGTCTTTCCTTCCTCCCTCCCTCCCCCGTTCCTTCTTCCTTCATTCCTTTCTTCTTCCTCTTTCTGTCTGCCATTCTTTTTCTTTTTGTTCATATATCTGGCTTCTCGTGACACAATTGTTTTCAACAATACAAAACAAAATCTTCAAACAAGACATGCTTTCTTCAAGCAAACTCTTTTATAGAAGCCAAATGAAATAACATATAAACACCAGTTTGAGGCTAGCTCTAGGGATTTGCAAAGCAGAAAGCCTGGAGCCTCCAATGTACCCGGCAGTAGCTTCTGCCGGTTTTCCATGTCCTTCTCCTAAATCTCCAAGACAGTTTGGCTGAACTTGGGTTGCAGGGAATACTAGTTTAAATCCGCTGCCTCGGGCCCAATAATTCTGGATGCTCCACATTTCATTAACCTAACTTCTATCTATTGGTAGCACTGCTTCCAATTTCCAAGGACAATAAACGGAAATATATAAATAAGGTATTATGGATTTTCCAAATGGCATCAGTAAATACTCAGTAATGGGGTTGCCAAGCAAAATAGCAAAGAAACCCTAAATCCTTTCTTACAAAAAGGGCTGATAAAGCTTTCATTACTTTTAATCTTCTTTTAATTAAAGCTGCCATGGCTGAAGTGATTAGTCAACACGAAGTTAAGGGGACTTAAGCTTTTATGTATTTTTATTTTACAAATGGCTCTGTGGGGTGGGGGGAGGATGTTTGATTGGTTATTGGTCTGTAAAGCGTTCTAATTTAATTTTATGCTCTTGTTATTTTATTTTTTGCTTGCTAATTCTGCTCTCCAGCAATGAAATTTCCTGAGTCTTGTGTTGATGAACTATGTATTCTGCTCCTCGAATTATTAGACAGTGCTCCTTGCCAGATATTTTCTAAGTACTACCATTGTAAATAGCCAGTTATTAATAACTAGAGGCCTGGTGCATGAAAATCATGTATGGGGGGGAGGTGTCCCCTCAGCCCAGCCTGCACCCGCTCCAATCCAGGACCCCTTAGGGGATGTCGACTACTAGTTTAGACCCGATCTCACAATCTGGGACTGCTGGCTTCTAACTGCACACCTGCCTGTCTACCTGGTTATCACCAACAGCCCACCATGCCAGCCTGGTGGCCCCCAACTGCCCCACTCTGCCAGCCTGGATGCCCCTAACAGACTCTCCCGCTGGACTGGTTGCCCCTTACTGCCCACTCTGCCAGCCTGGTTGTCCCCAACTGTCCCCCCTTCCACCAGCCTCGTCACCCTAACTGCTCCTTCCACTGGCCTGGTCACCTTTACTGTAACCCCCCCTGCCCACCTGGTTGCTTCCAACTGCCTCTCTCTGCTGTCACCCCCAACTGCCCCACTGGCCTTGTTGCTACAACTGCCTTCCTGCCAGCCTGGTCGCCCCACACAGTCTGCTGTTCAGTCATTATAATTACTGTGATGGTGTTCTGGACAATTTGCATATTCCTCTCTGGTTAGTATAGATAGGAAAGGAGCAAAGGGAAGGGCAAACATTATAGGCATGTCACTACCTTACGAGGGAAGGCTTCCAACAAAGAGAGTGTAAATACATGTCCAGGAAAGTTGGGGTGACATCAGAAGGTATTTGTCAGTCACACCCGGGACAGAAATGTTGGCCAGAATAGTCAGAGTCACTGCAAGACATGAACATTTGGGAATGCATAATCCCCTAAACAAAAAGTTCACTCTCTTGTGATCTTGAGATTTTGTTGCTCAGGGCATGCTCTCTGGGGTCTCTCGCTTTTGCTTGTATGGCCCACCGCCATGTGGACCCCACATGGAATGGATTAATGGACTGCAGTTAGTCTGATGCTGGACTGGATCCTGCTCCTACATGGAAAGAAAACTCTGGACACTGTCTTTGCTTCTAGTTCTACTAAAACCCCAGCTGCACTTCTATGACTGGACTAAAGGAAATGAGAATTTGGAAACCCAGAAACTTAATTCCACACAAATAAAAATCATCCATGTAACTCTCAGAAAATTCCTATTCTCTGGATATTGCAAGAATACCATGAACAGCAGCACCTGGGGGAGATGAGCCCCAAATCCCATCTATTAATGGAAGCATGTGTTTAGCTAAAACCAAAGTTTCTCAATTTTACACATCTGTTCAGCCCTCTGATTAAAGGCATCCTGCCAATAATACTTTGCTCACACCTCGAAGTTCAAATGAGGCCCAGGAAGGAGACATGATAAGGCCATTTTGGTTTGGTGAAGGTAATATTTCTTTCTAGAGCTAAAGTTCTGTGAGGATTCCAAATGCAATTTTATGCAATTTGCTGCTGCTTAATAAATATATATAGAGTTAGACAGCTTTATGCAGCATGTTGTGTAGAGATATATTATCCTTTGAAAACTTACCTCAAGACAGAATTGTTGTCATTTCTATAAAACTTTTAGTGTAAGAAAAAC
>PVJN01014128.1:0-47301 GCA_004026805.1 Lasiurus borealis
TTTTCTTCTTCCTCTTCTTAAAGAGTACCTTTCAGCATTTCATATAATACTAGTTTTGTGTTGATGAACTCTTTTAGCTTTTTCTTATCTTTGAAGCTCTTTATCTGCCCTTCAATTCTGAATGATAGCTTTGCTGGATAGAGTATTCTTGGTTGTAGGTTCTTGCTATTCATCACTTTGAATATTTCTTGGCACTCCCGTTGGCCTGCATCGTTTCTGTTGAGAAATCAGCTGACAGTGGTATGGGTACTACCTTGTAGGTAATGAACTGTTTTTCTCTTGCTGCTTTTCATATTCTTTCTTTTTCTTTTTGCTCTTGGTATTTTAATTATGATGTGTCTTGGTGTAGTCCTCTTTGGATTCCTTTTATATAGGGTTCTGTGTGCTTCCTGGACTTGTAAGTCTATTTCTTTTACCAAATGTGGGAAGTTTTCAGTCATTATTTCTTCTAATAGGTTTTCAGTATCTTGCTCTCTCTCTTCTTCTGGCACCCCCACAATTCTGATGTTGGTATGCTTGAAGCTGTTCCAGAGGCTCCTTACATTATCTTCACATTTTTGGATTACTTTTTCTTCTTACTTTTCCAATTGAGTGTTTTCTGCTTCTTTGTATTTCAAATTTTTGACTTGATTCTTACATTCCTTTAGTCTGCTGTTAGGTTTCTGTATAATATTTTTTATTTCAGTCAGTATATGTTTAATTTCTAGTTGGTCCTTTTTCATCTCCTCTTGGGTCTTGCTAAATTTATCCATCTTTTCTAGGATATTCTTGAAAAACCTTATAACCATGGTTTTGAACTCTATATCCAGTGGTTTGTTTTCCTCCATTTCTTTTGTTTGTGATCTCTTCCTTTGTCTTGGCATTTTCACTATGCCGGGAGAACTTTTATGTTGGATTCAGCCTTATGATACCAGACTTGCAAAACTGCTAAAGCTTCTCTGTTGAGCTTGGGATGGGTGGAGTCTCAGGGCTTAATGGATTGCCTTGTCTTCCAGTTGGTCCCACCCTACACAGCCCCTGGGTCTCACGTGTCTCTAGGTAATTGCTGGGTTGGTCCCTGTGCATGTGCACAGTGCCTCTAGACCATTGCCTTTCCGGCTCCTCTGTGCTCTGGGACCATATGAATCTGAGTCCCCAGGGTCTCACCCGAAACTGGGGTTTAATGGAGTCAGAAGTGGCGCAGTTGGGAGGCTCTGTCTCCTGCCCACTCGTGAAAGCCAGCGGCACAAATAGCAGTCAGTCTTCTGCGAGCAGTGCTGTGCATGCCAGCAGACTTCTGCCCTTCCGTGGCTCCCCTAAGTTTCCATGCACTTCTCTCTTTTCACAGTCCAAATTCCCCCCATATAAGTTTCAGCTGGACCTGGCACACAGTGCCATAGGATAAGGGGTTCAGTGCAGTTGGGAGTCTCCATCTCCCTCCCACCAGAGAAAGCCAGCCAGGTACTCCGGGATCCGCTCTCTCCTCGTGCGTGTCTCCATACCTCAGCTTTTTATAGCTCCTCTGGGTCTCTGTGAGCCCCTCTCTTTCCTTTTAGTTATAGAGTTTCCACTCAGCCAGCTTTCCTGTGGTTCTGGATGATGTCCGTTCTGTCTTTTAGTTGTAGTTTTGAAATTGTGTGAGGCAGCAGTGTAGGTGTTCACCTATGCCACCATCTTGGATTCTCCTCCTTCATTTCTTTCATTTGTGTTCTGTTCCTTTGTCTCCACATTTTCACTATACTGGGAGAACTTCTGTGCTACATAGATATGTAGTTGTTGTTCATTTGTTGGAGTTAGCCTTATGATACAAGACTTGCAAAATTGCAAAAGCCTCTGTGTTGTGCTTGGATGGAGTGGAGTCTCAGGGCTAAGCAAACATCCTTGACTTCTAGTCAGCTCTGCGCTACATAGCCCCTGGGTTTCAAGTGTCTCTCAGTAATTGCCGCAGCCCTCTCTGTGCGCACATGCTCGCCTCCAGACCTCTGCCTTTCCAGTTCCCGTGCACTCATATGGGTCCCCAGGGTCTCACCCGAAACTGGGGTTCAGTGCAGTCATAAGTGGAGTTCAATGCAGTTGGGAGGTTCTGTCTCCTGCCCACTAGAAAAAGCCAGAGGCACAATTAGCAGTCTGTCTTCTCTGCACGCAGTGTTGTACACACCTCCAGACCTCTGCCTTTTTGTGGTTGCCCTAAGTTTCCAGGCACTCCTCCCTTTCACAACAGTCCAGACTCCTCCCATATGAGTCTTGCACAGAACTAGGGTTCAGTGCAGTCGGATATGGGATTCAGTGCAGTCGGGAGTTTCCATCTCCCTCTTGCTAGAGGAAGCCATACAGGCACTCCGCCTCCCATTCTTTCCATGCGTGTCTCCATATCTCAGCTTTTTTGCAGCTCTTCTGAGTCTTTGTGAGCCCCTCTCTTTCCTTCTAGTTGTAGAATTTCCACTCAGCCAGCTTTCCTGTGGTTCTGAATGATGTCCATTCTGTCTTTTAGTTGTAGTTTTGAAATTGTTGTGTGAGGCAGCAGTTTAGGTGTTCACCTATGCCTCCATCATGGTTTCTCCTCTGTTTGGTAACTCTTGATAAAAGGCTCACTGGCTTTTTTCCTAGTCATTCAATTTAGCCTCAAATCCTGCTCCTGTGAATGACAGACACAGCAATTTTTAAGCACTTTCTCTCCCTGATCTTCTCAAACTGCTGCTTCACCTCTGGACTAGATGGCTCTGCAATCCAGGCTCCATCAATATAATTATGGGATTTAAGAGAAACCCAAGGAGTTATTACGATCACTCACCTGCCTCTAGGCATGACTGTGTTTAGCCCCTCCCGAGAGACTGTCTTTCATGGGCCCAAAACAGAATCTCTCACAAAGTATTACTCACTGGTAACTTTGAAGAAGTCAGTTTAATCTGTTCTCAGTTTCTCTGCCAGTAAAACGGGTATTTTGACATTAGCTAGGAATGACAAGACCTTCTGCTTAAATATGTGAAGTTTGAAACAGGATATGATTACTTTCTCTGTTAGGTGTTGTAACCAATTAAAATGGCCCAATATTTTGCAGCTCCTCCCATCAAGAGTCTGAGGCTATCTCCCTAACCTGTGAAGTTGGGCTGCCTTGTGACTTGCTTTGACTAATGAATGTGACTGCAGTTATGTTATTTGAGTTCTAGGCTAAGCCTCATGCAGCCTTGCAGCTTCCACCTTCATTCCTTTAGAATGTTGCCTACACCATGTAAGGAATACCAAGCTCCACTACTGAGGGACAAGAGACCACGTGAAGAGGGACAGCCAACACCAAGGCTGGGACATGGTGAGTGAGGCCATCTTAGCCTCTCCAGCTTTAGTCAAGCCACCAGGTAATTGCAGCTACATGAATAGCCACACACAGCAAGCCCAGCAGAACTACCTCAGTGAACCCAACCCTATTGCCACAGAATCAAAAGGAATAATAAGTCACTAAACTGTGGCAGCAGGGCCTTGCTTCCTCTGAAGCCCCTAGCAACGAATCTTTCCTTGTTTCTTCCTCTTTCTGGTGGTTCTTGGTGGGCTGTGGTGTCCCCTGGCTTGTGAAGGTACAACATCAACCATAGCCTCCGTCTTCACCGACCTCTTCTCTGAGTGTTTCTGTGCCTCTTCTTATATGGACATCAGAGATTGCTTTTAAGGGCCCACCCTCATCCAGTATGATCTCATTTTACTTTAAGTACATCGGCAAAACCCTATCTCCAAAGTAAGATGACATTCACAGATACCAGGGCTTAGGAATCTTTTGGAGGGACACAAATAAACCCACAATAGATAGTTCGTTAAAGAGGAAAATATTGGTACTTTTTCCTATAATTGTTTGTACAGTGGTACCTCGAGATACGAGTTTAATTCATTCTGAACCTTGAGGCATGGGAAACTATGAGACGCTCGAGTCTCGGTAAACTGGTGGGTCATGTGCAGCCGGCCGAACCGCGAGATTACTCCTATCTCAAATGTTGCTCATATTTCAAAGCAAAAATCGCTCACTCGAGGGCTCGTATCTCAAAAATCTCGTATGTTAGGGCACTCGTATCTCGAGGTACCACTGTACTTCAACTTAAGGAGAGAGATGTATAGATAATAAAACAGAGAGGATTATCATGTTCTTAAAGATAACATTCAAGAGAGAGTCCAAGTATCCCAGGAAGAAAAGATCTAGATAGGGTACTTTACTCCTTGTTAGGAGTCTTGGTGCTAATGCAAAGCAAAAGATGTTATACATTAAACAGTCTCAGTCATTCTGATTATCTTTATCCACATGTAAGACTTATTTTATGAGAATAATAAACAGGCCTTTCTCTAAGATCAGAGAATACTGTGTCCATCATTGCATATTATATCTGTGTAAAAGTCAAATTCTGTTAGAACCTCCTGGTTACCGCTGTCCCACTTCTCTTCTGCCTCACCCAAACTTTTTAAAGGAATGTCCTCTACTAGCTTCCTCCATTTCCTCCGCATTGACTCCCTCTGTAACCCTGTGAAATCTGACTTCCTTCCCACAACTTCACAAAAACTGCTGTTTCAGAGGTTCACACTGACTCCCGTCAAGGCAAATCCCATGGCTCTTTATTTGTCCTCATAATTTGGCATCTGACCTTTTTAACTGCCTTGTTAGCTTCCTTTTCTCATACTACCTTAGTCAGCCATCTCTTGGCCAAATTCTTCTTTTTGTAGCTCTTTCTTCCTGTACCAACTGATGATGATTCTTCACTTATGCCCATTCGTTTTCTCTTCCACTATACTTTCCCACTTAGGAAATGTGTCCATTCTTCATTCCTATTCCCAACTCACTACTGATGGCTCCCTAATTAATATATATTTTCTATTTTGATTTATCATTCAAGCCCTAAGCCTATATCTCAAGCTGCCCAATGAAAACATTACCTATTTTATGCTCAATTATATTAGTTAGGGTAGACTCAGTGATGCTGTGTTAACAAATAGTCACAACATCTGAGTGGCTTGCGAAAACAAGCCACATCAGAAAGCAGGCTGACAGATCAGCTTCTGTCTGGAGTACTGCTGGTTGTGTACAACAGGGGAAAGGTGACATGACAAAGGTCAGGCTGGATCATAAAGCTTCACCTTGAAGTGACCGCATCACCTTCAACAAGTTGAAAGTAAAATCTACTCTCAAAGAGGGACAACAAATACAGTGGTACCTCGAGATACGAGTGCCCTAACATACGAGATTTTTGAGATACGAGCCGTCAAGCAAGCGATTTTTGCTTTGAAATACGAGCAACATTTGAGATAGAAGTAATCGCCCGGATCGGCTGGCTACACATGACTCACCAGTTTACCGAGACTCGAGGGTCTCATAGTTTCCCACGCCTCAAGGTTACAGAACGAATTAAACTCGTATCTCGAGGTACCACTGTATATGTAAATGTGCAGTCTACTATATTCTCTTAAATAAAAACTCTATAAGAGAAGTACAAAATTATCCTCCCAAAACTAACTCTAATTCCTAATTTTCACAATTTCTCATTGGCACCATCTTTATCCAATGTCCTCAGAATGGCAATTTTGGTGTTACCTCTTTTATAAATATTAGTTTGTTAGAAAGCAGTCTTTGAAGAAAACCTGGAAAACTATACACATACATATACATCACATATATTTAGAAATACTAGTATATACCTAAATCAATACTATTATCCAAGTATAACACTTATAAATATATTGGCATATGTCCTTATGGTTCCTTCCCTATTATATGTATTACCTCTATAGTAAGATGTATGCATATTCACTTTTAAATTAAAATATCATACTATATATTTATAGCTGTGGTTGTTAAAAAACATATCAGGGTAAGTTTTTCAACATTTTCTTTTCCTTCCTTATTTAAAAATTTCAGATGATAATGACTTGCAAATTCAAATATTCAGCTCTGACCTCTCCCGAGTCTAAAATTCCTAAACAAAACTACATAGTTGATAATCCCATTTGAGTTTCTAACATCCATCTTAGACTTAATATGTCCCCAATTATGTTCTTAATTCACCCAGAAAGCCTGCTCACCCTCCAGTCTTTTCAATCTCTGTTAAAATCATCAGATCTACCCATCACTCCATCATTGGAGACATCTTGACTTCTCTTTTTCTTTCAATGTCTCTTACCTCACACCCAATCCAGCAGCCCAATCTGTACACTTAGAGCTGACTGCTTCTCTCCCTCTGTTCTCAACTGTGGTCCTGCCGCCAGAACCTTTCCCCAGGATACAGCACCACCTCCCAGTTGCTCTCCTTACTTCTACTCTTTGTTTCTCACATGGTAACCAGAGGGATCTTTTAAGCACAAAAGTCAATTACACCATGCCTCTGCTCCAAAACCTTCCAATGCTCTTAGAAGAACATTTCAGCTTCCCCCATGATTTACACAGCCTTTCTGTGGCTTGGTTTCTGCCTATTTTTCTCTTCGTCTCTACCCCTCTCTCCCTCACTCACTCTACTTCAGACATACTCATTGGCTCTTTCTTTTCTTCTAACACACCAGACGTTTCCTAGCAGCCCCGGCACTTATTAATTCCCCTGCCTGTCTTGGCCTGAGTTCTCTCCTCAGGAATGCGTCCCTTGACCATTCTAAGGTATCCACACAACCCCTTTAGGCCCTTTCACATTCTCTGCGTAGCATTTATTGTATCTGACAGTTCCTTGCTTATTTCTTTATTGTGTTCCTGTTGGAAAAATACTTCCTTTAAAAAAATAACCTTGTCTGTTTTACAGCTCTATCCTCTGTATTTAGAACACTGCCCTCAATATTCATGAAATGAGCACATGAGTAAATATTTAGTTGCTTTTCCAGTCCAGCTGATTCCCTTGGAGGTACCTGTAGACGAAGTCCCTTTTTTTCCATTCTCCTTACCCCAGCCTAATCCCAGACCTCGTTATCTCATATTGGAATGACTGAAGCTTACCCATCTGCTTACTAATAGTTATTCTTCCCATTAGTTCAGTTTCTGAGACTCAACTCCTTATCCTTCAGGACCTGGCTGAAGTCTCACCTCCTCACCCTCCAGGGCTGCTGGAATGTCTTCCTCTCTGAGTTCTGTCAACATTCTGGTTATTAACCCTTACCCGGCCAGAAAACACCATATCGTGTGTTCTCCATCTCTTCCATTTACGTTAACTTGCTTACTCCACCTGAATTCTGAGGGTATATACTGGTTTGTTTATGGTTTTGTTTGTTTGCTTCTCAAAATGCCTAGAGAAAGTCATAGGCAATCAAAAAAGTTACTGCTGAGCCGAGACCGGTTTGGCTCAGTGGATAGAGCGTCGGCTTGAGAACTGTAAGTTCCCAGGTTCGATTCTCGTCGGGGGCATGTACCTTGCTTGTGGGCACATCTCCACTGTGGGGTGTGCAGAGGGCGGCTGATTGATGTCTCTCTCTCATTGATGTTTCTGACTTTCTATCTCTCTCCCTTCCTCTCTGTAAAAAATCAATAAAATATATTAAAAAAAAGAGTTACTGCTGAGATGAATGAAATTATTGGATAGGCAACAAAATACAATAGGTAAGCTGGCTACTCCTTCTAAACAGATACTATGAAAACAGATAGTGAGTCTGAATGAAAGAGTAAAATACTAGGAGATGAAGCAAACCAGCCAAACTGTCCTCAGGGAGGTGACAACCTTTTTTAGGTGAAGTGGGGAGGAGAGTTAATCCTCCCTACTGGATATTTTTTCCACTGATTTTAGTGGAAGCATGGGGGGAGGAGGAGGGAAAAGAGGAGAGAGGGAGAGAAACATTGATGTGAAAAAGCCACCTCAACTGGTTGACTCCCCCATATACCCCAACCAGTGTGGGGAACATGCAAGCCAGATATGTGCCCTTGAGCAGAATCAAACCCCCTACATACTGTCCAGAATGGGAGGTGAGAATCTTGTTCCCACAGAGAAGAAGAGATGATCACCATTGCCCTGAAACAACATTTAGGGTTAAATAGGAGAATAAAGTGCATTTTAGTGGACTTTTCCACTAACGTAAAGGAAAGTGGACTGCCACTGTAGTTTAAATTAACTGCATGACTAGCACCCCTTAAGCAACTCTAGTTTGTCTCCTTAATGAACCCTGACCCCCAAGTAGGTAACTTTGATGAGAGCACAATTTCTTCTGAGTGGTCTCAGTCCACAGCAGAAAGCTGAGTAAAGAGAACTCTAAGAGTGCCACCAAGAACATGTTGGCTGTGTGCTGGGGATTGCCCTGTGTGGCAGCCGGGAAAGCAGAAACTGGGGGAAAGCATTTCTTCTCCCTGTGGGCATTCTCCCCAGTTTGCCTAATTGGAGATATGAGTCAGCAGAGCCACCACATCTCCCTGAACAGAGGAAAACCAAGCCTGCCCATTCAGTCATACCAAGGCCAAAATAACAACATGAAGACTTCTGAGGAAATACCATACTCTCTTTTGCTAATCACATAACTCTCCTCACTCAAATGTTCTGGCAATAAGACAAAATCTTGATCGTTTTATTTATTTTAAATAAACTTAAAACTATATTACTTAAAAATAAACATGTTATCAACTCAAATGCTTATTTCAGGCCAAATGAAAATTATGGACACATTTATCTGATGGAGAAAATAAAGTTTTTTAAGAATTTCCTGGCTATTCCAGGAAATGAGTAATGTAACTATAATGCAAAGAGTGATTGAAAAACATTCCCAGAATGTACACATCTAAATAACTGTTGTTCTCTATAATTCCACACAAGAAATGCCAGTTTATTCGGATAGCGCTGCCTTCCTGAAGTCACTTTTGGAACTCTTTTTTCCAATTAATTTCAGAACTACTTAAAGAGGGATGTAAAACATAGCTTCCTTATTTTAGAGTCCCATCTTATCTTTAATTCAAACTGATATTGCCTAATTTAACTGGCTTATTCCAGAAATCATACAAATCATACTTAGAATACAGTAACCCTCACTAGCTGAAGTGAATGAATGAATGAATGAACGAACTATTAAACTAATTGGCCTAGAATTTACAAGCCTACTAACAACTCATCCGAGTGTCAGAAAGTCGAGAGATGGGAGAAAGTAGAAGGGTCAGTTATTTTACAGTTCTGCATTTCTTAATCTATTTCAGTTTAGCCGGAGTATCAGTAGGTAATCTGTCTGCTATTTTTGTTTGGCCTTTCAACGGGAAAAACAATGAATTTTAAACATTATATGATAGAAATGCTAGGAAAACTTCATGAAGCCTTTGAGATTTCTGAGCAGAGTGATACTAACATGTTGTGTTAACCCCAAAGCCAATCCCAGAGGAAGAGGAACCCAAAGAAATGTGAAATAAGTCCATCTTTCTATACTTTGATTCCAGGGAAAACACAAATGGTGAGTTATGTTATCTGGAATCTTATTTTGTAGCAAGAGGCCAGTGCACAAAATTCGTGCATGGGTAGGGTCCCTAGGCCAGGCCAGACATCAGGGCCGATCATAACCCCTACTCGTACCCACCTTGATTTTGCGCCCCCACCCATACCCACCTTGGCCTTGCGCCACTCGGCTATCCTGCTGCAGTCCTGCTCTCATCGGAGCCCATCAGGGCTGGCAGCATGTCCACTGCCATGTCTGCTGGCAGCACTGCATTGCCAATGCCCAACATGTCCTGTGCCATCCCTGGTGGCCAACATACATCTAACTCCCAGTCAGTCACACTCCAACCAGTGGGGACAATTGGCATATTAGCCTTTTATTATATAGGATAGATAGATATTCTGACTTTCTATTTGCTATTGCATTTAAAAGGGCTAAAGTTTATGCAAAGAAGGGTAGACTGGACTATATATTGTAAAGTAAAAAGCAAGAGAAACTGTGATAACTGGAGTCTAAGTCAGAATTTTGTTTTTAAACATCTGTAGTGTTCTCTTAGTTCCTTAAAAAAGAACTAAGTTGCTAGAACCATCTACTGTTACCATTAACCCACCTATTCAATGAACAGAGACAAAAAGTGAGAGGGAGAGGTTACCACCATCTTTAGCTGTATATAAGGCAAAGGAAAAGGGAGAAATGCATGACTATTTTAATCCCCAAAGAATGACTTCAGAGGTCATGCAGGAACCTGGAAGAGAAGTTAAACAGGAAGAGGTCAGACACATTTAGGAGAGGGGGTCGAAACATCAGAATAAAGATTTAAAAGAATGATAAAACCCAGCCAGGTGTGAATGTAAAAAAATTACCACACTGAAGGCTACTGATGGGAGTGTAAATAGAGATAACTTCTGGGAAACACTTTGGCCATATGTGGCAAAAGCTTGAAAAATGTTTCTCTCTTTTGATCAAGCAACTCTACTCATAGACATTTTTAAGGAAGTATTTTCACTAACACATAAAGAGGTATGTATAAGACTGTTCCATTATGCGCCATACATTATTATGAAAAATTGGAAACTATCTTAAGGCCCAATAGTGGAGAGTTAATTCAATAAATCATTGCATGTCCAATAAAGGCAATTTTATACAACCTATGTAAATTATAATGTAGATCTACATGGATTGACATGGAGAGTTATTCATATTTTAAAATAAAAAAACAAATCCTCGGGCAGTATGTGCAATATAATCTTATAAAAATGGAAGGATACGCATCCAAATGTTAACAGCTGTGGTAGAAATGTTTGCTTACTGTACTTTTCTATTTCTAATGATGAATATGAATGAAAAGAATAAAGGACAGGAGAAGCTTTGGTTCTGCCACTACCATTTCTGTTTTTCTGATCCTGCATTTGAGCTGAATGCAACAGGACACAATGTAATGGTCTTATACCATATGCTAACTTTACCATTTGTTTGATTCCAGCAACCCCCTGCCTACGAATGCCTTCATATATACTTGCAGAGATTTTAACCTGTTTTTATTCTGTGTGCCCCAAACTGTCCCACTACTGTGCAAACTCCAGAAGCACAGGGATTATTACACTGTATGAACTCTGTTGTGTTTTCCTAGAACCTAGAGAACCTTAATAGCTGCCGACTGGTAATAAATTAGACTGAACATTTTTGGGATAGAGATAGCACATTCCTGTTGCTTTAACCAAGACATGAAGAAGCACCCAGTTGTTGGCCACTACAATGAACGAAGAGCTCCTGTTTCTTAGCCTTCTCCAGCAAGAAGTCCGAGTGTTGTCACACGCCTGCCTTCCCAAGGTCCCTAATAAAAACGATGGAAACATCATCCCATTCTATCACTAGCTGTGTAGAGACCTAGTCCCCTGAGCACTATTACATTATGTAATTTTATCTTCTCTTCCATGCAGAAGTAAACAGTACCTTCACATATACATGTGAATTGTCAGAACTCAAAATTTCAACCTGGGATGTGGTTTTTGTTGTTTTTTGAGGGGGTTCATTGTTTGTTTGTTTGTTTGTTTGTTTGTTTCAATTGCACAAAATGCCTAGAGGTCAAGTGGTTTTCCCAAGAATCTGAGAGAAAACAATTCTGAATGTAAAAGGCCAAAATTTTGAGTTCAGTTGCCTGAAGCCTCTACTATTGGTCTTTGGTCTAGAACACATCAGACAAATGAAATAACTCCTGAAAGCACCAACACCCCCTTCTGCCATCACTACTAAAGGTCAGCACTGTGCCCAGCCAGTGTGGCTCAGTGGTTGAGCATCAACCTATGAACCAGGAGGACAAAGTTCAATTCCTGGTCAGTCAAGGCATATGCCCAAATTGCAGGCTCGATCCCTGGTGTGGGAAATGGAGGAAGCAGCTAATCAATGAGTCTCTCACATCATTGATGTTTCTCTCTCTCTCTCCCTCTCCTTTTCTCTCTGAAATCAATAAAAACATATTTTTTAAAAAGAATAGCACTGTTATACTGCAGATATACATTATACATATGAATATATATATATTGCTATGCTTGCATCATCTTTGCAGACAAAAGTAGCAAATAATTCTCAGGAAGATCTCTAGACCTTCATCTTTTTCTGGTTCTTATGCTCAAAATTATTGAGGCTGTTTTTTAGTACAATCTGTTTTCTTAGCTCCTTGTCCTTGTTTTGATCTTTCATTAAGTTACTAATATTATGCTTAATATCTTGTTCCTTTTTTTAGATTGATGAGATAAAGATATATAAAGTTCTTGGCACATAGTACTCAATAAGTGTCAATTTTTAAAAAAAAAAATAAAATGAGATGGCAGCATGGTATAGTGGTTAAGGGGGAGTATTCTGGAACAAGGCTGTCTGTATTTGAATCGAAGTTCTGCTTCCAATTAGCTGTTTGTGACTTTGGACAATTTTTATAACTTCTCTGTGCTCAGTTTCTTTCTGTCGAATGGAGATAGTACTGTTCCTACTTTATAAGGGGTAAATGCATTATAATATGTTAATACTTAGACCAGTACCTGCCATAAAGTAACCATTATGTAAGCATAAGCCATTATCATTTATTCTTTCAATCCTGAGTTCCAAAGAGTCATTAATGTTTTTTCTGCATTTTGCACTTTTGTTCTCTTTATGCAAGTTTCTTATTTTACTTTTAATATTTGATCAAGTTCTACATTTATTCTGTTGCTTGAAAAAAACAAAACTTTGTTTAATGAATTTTCAGAATATTAGTAATATTTTTTATAATCTATGAAAGCACTAAATGCCAGTAATAAATAAAGGTATTGATAAGTTTTGGTGCTCACACAAAAACTGTATTATGACATTTAATGCAGCAGTGTCTGAAATCCCAAATGCAAATATTATTATGAATAGCCTAATTCAGATCTAGTCTTTGGGCACAGGAAGTCAGTATCAATTAAACTAAAACAAGGACAAGTATATAATACTTATAAGAAATAAATTTTGTTCTTTCAGCTCAGAAAAAGTCAATGGTGGGTTTTTCCTCTTATAGCTCCCTGAGCTGTGAGTGCTAGAGAAACGGTTAAGTGTAACAAGTCATACAATTACTTAATGCTTAAAACAAAACAAAAGTCTTATATGATGATTTTCAACACATAAAAATGTAGGCTTCATAAGAGCATGAGAGAGCCATGGCAACTGTGGGGGAATGGGCACTGATGGGCATCTCCAGGTTCCTCCTTCACTTTGGCCCTGCCCTTGTACTGGGCAATGCTGCTTGCAAGAAGCCACAGAATTTGAGAACTGTGGGGACATTCTTTCCTACTGTGAGGTAAGCCTGCTCACTCTTTCTTGAGGTTGGTGTGGGAAGAACTAGGTTCTTTACAAATAAAAACTTAATACATGAGATTTCAACATTTCCTCAATAGGAAGCCTATTAATTTTTCCCCATCAACATTTTTAGGGGATAGTTTGAATTATTCTGAGTAGAAAGGTGAGAAAACATGAACCCATGTTGAGTGTACTGATGGCCATATCTCAACACTGTCTTACTTTTGTAAGCTGATCTGTTTAAAAAAATAATACGTAGGCATGCAAGGGAAAACATTTTCTTTTCAGCTATAATATTGCAAAATATCACATTGTTAGTTTGTTTGGATATTAAATACTGACCAGAATGCAGAACAATTTGCCAATGCTGCTACTGAAATGATTTTTTTTTAATTAATTCCCCCTTGCTTTTAAAGGAAATTCTTAAGATACATGGATCAAAATAGCTCGTGGCCAATTAAGAGCACAGTTTTTGAGGCAGTTTGTAATCCTAGCTCCAACACTTCTGCTTGTGTAGCCTTGAAAAAAATTGCCTGGCCTTATGCAACTACGTACATCTCCAAGCTTCATTTTTCTATTCCACCTGAGGCTTCATGTGAAACTTATAAGATTTTTATAACGATTTAATGATATAACCAATTAAAAATATAATACAGTGTCTGGGATGTGGTATGTGATCAATAAATGGTGAATTTTAATATTTTATCAATACTAGGTATGTCCTTATTAATCCACTCCTTTAAACAATAATTTATGCCAACCTCCTTAGCACAGCTCTTCAACCCTATACACAAAATGTCTCGAAAGGGAAAAAGAACCCCCAAAATAGGATCAGTCTTTATTTTTGCCTGAGGATTAGGGAAACTTTTATATTTTATTTAACTTGAGTGGAGGCCCTTCTTGGTCAGATTGCATCACACATTCTATTCCACTGTGTGTTTGATATTCTCAGCACAGAGATAGATAGTATATGAGGGAGAACATCCACCCCAAGGCAGCTCCAACCAGACACTGGCATCACCATACCCAACTCAAACTGCTCTCTGTATGGAAAGTTCTCCAACGTCAGCTCTTCTTCCCACCTTTCTTTCTTAGGATCTCAAAGAAGCGACAATAGAGATGATGATCACAATGATGAAGCTGATAGTAATGCTGATGAGGATAACTAACATTTATTCTGAACCAGGCACTGTAAGAACTCTGTACATTCTATTTCACTTAATCTTCCCGACAGTAATAAGAGATAGATACTATGGTCATTTGATATATATATGTGTGTGTGTGTGTGTATATATATATATATATATATATATGTTCAGAGAGGTTAAATAACATATCTATTGTCACGCAGTTAGCCTGTGAGAGAGCTCATCTGCAAGCAGATCTGATTCCAGCCAGGCCACCTCAATCTCACTGTTGTTTTCAAGACTGCCTACAGGATGAGTTCAGGTCCTGCTGCTCTCTCTAGATTAACACTGATCAGAATATAGAACTATTTGCCAATGCTGCTACTGAAATGAATTTTTTAAAAATTAATTCATCCAACCCACAGCCTTTTTCTGCCTGAGTCATACTTCCTGACATCAAACTTACAAGAATGGAGGAACAGCAGCTATGACAATTAGTACATCCATCACTAACTTCAGTTTAACCTCCATAATTCCCAAATGATGTGTCCCTCCTGTGAAACATAATGCAGAAAAAAAAAACACACCCATAGGGAGATGGCTGATGTGCCTTTTATACCTTTTGACCTCCAACATCAATATACAGTACACATGAATAATTAAAATAATTTTAAAGATGCAGAAATAGGTAAGAGAAATGGTTTGCTGACAGCTACACTACAGGTAGAAATTAAACTGCCTATAAAGCTCAATATGCCCTCTGGAAGTCCTTACTGCCTCCTTTATTCTGAACTTCTAGTTCCTTCTTTCAAACCTCTTCACACACTAGCAGTCCATAAATTTCTACGAAACCAGCCTTTCAAAGGCTCAGCTAAAAAAAGACTAACAAAGCCTAGAGCAGTGAGAGCCGTAGAATAATAAGTTGATCCTTCAGGACGAGTTTCGTGTTTTCTTTTAACCAGACATGCTAGATCTCTCCAGACAAGACAAAAATGTCTGCAAACACTTGTCAGCAGTTTTCAGTGGTGAAAGCACCGCTGGTGAGAACTTGGAGCAGTAAATATGCTCGCACTCAGCTGGTACACTATTGACTATGAATTGGATGGCGAGTCGGATCCATGTCTTTAGTGCTTTGCAGGAGCGCCATAAATGTAAAAGTGTCAGCCACAGGCCATTCCTTTTGTTTATTTATTTATTGAGAATTTTTTTTAATCACTTTTTCCACTTCAGGGCTCCTTTGGACCAGGGAATAAAAATAGCTATGTCAGCAAGGAGCCAAACTTTTTCTGGAAAAATAAAACGAGAGGAGAAAGAGTCCTCTTGCTCAGGACAAGTGAAGTCTGGAAGCAGCTGCCTCAGAGCAAAACTTTCATTTCAGCTACTTCTTCCCTCGCCCTCCTCAGAGCAGCGTCTACTGGAGGCGCAGTTTTTTGTGCAAAATTCCGGGGCTGCTAACCTGCGCCCTTCCCACTCCCAGGCCCGCCACCTGTCAGAACCCCGTGAGGGCGGCGCGGGCGGGCGGGGTGGAAGGCGGCTCTGAGCTGGGGCGCAGGTGGCTGAGCACAAGCATGGATGGGGTGGGGTTCTCGGAGAGGAGCTGGCCCGTGCGCGCTCGGGTGCCCACCACCGCGGCCGCGGGGACCGGCGCTCCGCGGTCTCAGGCGCGCCCCGCCGCGGACGGCCGGGGACTCGGCGGCTGCGGCCCCGGCAGCTGCCCCGGCGCCGCCGGCTGGGCGGGGGCGGCCGCGAGTCGCGGGGCGCATCTTACCTGTTGATCTTGAGCACGAACGCGCGGCGCTCCGCGCTCGGCAGCGTGGCCATGGCGCGCGCGCAGGTCGGCCTTGGGGATCGCGGGGCGCAGACGGCGGGGACGCGGGGCGCCGCACTGCCCTCGCCGCGCGCGCCGAGCGAGACGCCAGCCTCATCTGTCCGCGGAGGCTGCAAACTTCCGCATTTCCACCTTCGGCGCAGAAATAACCCGGGGGAGGGCCCCACCTCCGGGCGGCGGCGGCGGCGGCGGCGGCGAGCTCAGCCACCGGTGCTCAGCCCGGCGGCGGCGGCGAGCGCGGAGGGTGTGGACACGCCGCGGCCGGCCCTCCGGATGCTGCGACCGCCGGCGCGCTCGGCCCGAGCCCTGGCCCCCGGCCGAAGGGAGCGCGGGCGGATGGCCCGGCGACCACGGAGCGCGGCCGGAAACCCCGTCCGCCCGAAGCGGCGAAGCTGCCCGGGCGGCGTGGGGGCCCGAGCGGAACGCGCACCTTCCGCCCGCCCGCCCGCCCGCCCCACCGACTTGGCCAAGGCGGGGATTCTGTAAGCGAGGCTTTCTTAAGGGGTCACCCCGTGCCCCGGAGAAGTCAGGTTATAAATAAGCCAAAAACAACACCACGATGAGTCGGTAGGCACTGACGAACACAAAACAGCTTTTGTCATGATGTGTGCGCATCATGCTTCCTGGGGGGGCTCCTGGCATAAACTTTAACAACCCAGCCGAGGAGTAAACATTATATGCCACACACACCGTGGGTCTGAGCGCTTCTCTCGGGGAAGCGCTGCGCGGAGTTTTCCTGGGACTCAAGCATGTGCGGCAGCCCGGTTTATTTCAGTTTCCCACCGAGACGTCTAGGAGGAAGCCCGGCCCCAAACCCGAGAAACGTCAGAAAGTCCCAAATGCTCCGTGGAGCAGGAAAGTCCGCGTTTATTTCACGTTACTGGTTGGTGTAAGGGTTGCTGTACCAGAGCACTCTGCAAGTCACGCCTCTCCGCTGGTCAACGTGCCCTTCAGTGAAACGCGAAAGCAAGATCTTCTCTGGTTCGCAGCTGCACCATCATCGTTCAGCGCGCCAGCCACTAGGCACATGTGGTGATTGACGGGAGTGGTAGTGGTTAGTCTGAATGAAGCTGTGTTGAACGTGTACAATGTACACCGAGTTTTGAAGACAGTTTTTAAAAGTGAAGGCAAAATATCCTCCTTCCTGGTTTTCATGTTGGTCACATGTTAAAATGATACGTTTCATATATTGGGTAAATAAAACATATTATTAAAACTAATTTCACCTGCTTGTGCTTGTTTTCCCCTCTTTAAAATGTGGCTTGCATTAAAGAAAACTTGAAATGTCATCTGTAGCTCACATACGGGGTCATAGGATATTCCTAGTGGACGGTGCTAGTTCGCAGTTTACAAACCTAATGCTTAAATGCCTGAGCACGGAATTCCCTCTGCCATCATCCCTCCTCCCCCCATTCCTGTCTCCGGTGTTGGCTGCCTCAGGTAGTTTAGCCACACTACAGAGCTGGTTAGGTAACTTTTGCTTCTGAATATCAATGCCTTTAAGAATATAAGACAAAGTTCAGTCTAACATTACACAGACATGCAAAGAAATCCAAAGAAAAGAAAGCTTTTTTTTTTTTCAGTTCACTGTGAAGTAGGTCAGCCTTTTAAATGGGCTTCTCTGAATTTCTGAGTGTTTATGATATACATTTCCATACACAGTGAAAATATACAGATCTCCATACAAACACACAAAGGTTTAGAACTTTCTTAATTCCCCTCTAAGTATTTTTTACTGCACTGAAATTTGTAAGAGGAGAGGAGGAAAAATAATTTTCCTTCTGCCCTTTTAAGTTCTTCTGATTGGACCAATAATCAAATCAATATGAGACAGATTAATAAGAGAAAAATAATCAAATTCATTACATATATATATACTGTATATGGGGCTTCCACAAGAATATGGGCCTGGAGGAGAGATGGGGCAGTTGAGGCTTATGTGACATATTCCATCTTGAGCTAAGGAGAAGGAGGTTGTTGGTTCGGAATTTCAAAGGTCAGAAAGGCAATTTATAGGAGCTGGAAAAGCAAATGTTTGGTAAACAAATGTTTGCTGGGCCATCTTTAACAAGGAGACCCAGAGAGGACTTTGGTCAAGAACTTGCTAGGTTCTGCCCTGTCATATGAGTTCATATTAAACTCTATTTACCTGTCATGATATCTCCCTTTTGGGGGCAGTTTTCCATCTAAGTTCTTTTAAGCAGTTGGGGGAAGGTCAAAGGTTTCCCCTGAGCCTTTTCTTTCCTAAAAATAACCAGCCTAAAATAATCCATATCCCAAAAGGCATATTTTGCACTGGCAAATTCTGTCCACCTCCCCCATAAGCAAACATTTAGGTAGAAAAACACTAATACAACAACTCTGAGTACTTCTTCAAACTGGGAACAAATAGACGATTCAGAGGAAACATTTTAAACCAGAGTTTTTAGTTCAACTGTGTAGTAAGTCAGCCTTTTAGATGGGCTTCTCTGAATTTCTGAATGTTTGTGATATAGACTTCCATACACACTGAAAATATGCAGATTTTCATACAAACACACAAAAATATAATGAGAGCACCACAAATTTTGAATACCAGAGCCTGTTCCAAGGAAATATATAGAGAGAGAGAAAGAGAGAAGGGGGGAATCATAAAACCTCTCATTTTATGTCAGCTCATGCTTTAGTCTACTTAGTATTTGGTATTGAACTATGAAGTTTAGGCCAGGATTACTATCCTCCATGCCATCGTTTCTCTGATGATTAAAAATGACTCCAATCCCCCTCATTGTCACTCTGTCCAAAGCATATTTCAAAGGCCTCCTTTTCCTCACACTTTGTGACCTCTCTTGGCCTTCCTCTTTCTATGTATCTTTGTGTCATTTGATTTTGTTTTTACCTTTATAAGATTCCTCTCTTGACTTATATGACACCTTCTATCAATCATCTCAAATTTTCCTCTAGTTTTTCCCACATCTTCTTTTTCTTATCTCTCTGGAAAGCCAACCTTCTTCTTTACATTGTATCTTTTTAAAATTTTTTAAAATATATTTTATTGATTTTTTATAGAGAGGAAGAGAGAGAAATAGAGAGTTAGAAACATCAATGAGAGAGAAACATCGATCAGCTGCCTCTTGCGCGCTCTCCACTGGGAATGTGCCTGCAACCAAGGTACATGCCCCTGACCGGAATCAAACCTGGTACCCTTCAGTCTGCAGACCAATGTTCCATCCACCAAGCCAAACATGTTTCGGCTACATTGTATCTTATCTATTTTGTTTAACAAATAACTAAATAATACTTATCTTGCCCTGATGGCATTGCCTGAGGGTCAAGGGTTGGATTCAGTCAAGAGCATGTATCTGGGTTGCAGGTTTCAACCCTGGTGTCTCTCTCATTATGGATAGTTCTCTCTTTTTCTCTCTCTCCCCTCTCCTCTCCTCTCCTCTCCTCTCCTCTCCTCTCCTCTCCTCTCCTCTCCCTACTCCCTTCCACTCTCTCTAAAAATCAATGGAAAGAATATCCTTGGGTGAAAATTAACAAAAACAAGCAAACAACCAAATAGATAAAAACAAACACTTATCTTGTACCAGAGCCTGTTCCAAGGTCTTTACCAGCATTGATTAATTAATTAGATAATTAATTAATTACACCCATTAAGTAACTAACAGTATCCCTATTTTGCAAGTAGGAAAACTGAGGCTCAGAGAAGTAGGCTTGCCCAAGATCACAAACTGGTAAGAAACAGAGTCATTTCCAATCCTGAAGTTTTGCCTATCTTCCAGGCATTTCCACTTGAATATATTTAAATTCCACATATATAAAACTAAAGTTCTCCCATCTCCTCTACCCAATTGTAAGCTTGCAGCTTGCTATCCCTCCATACTCACCCATTTCTGTTGGCACGACTATTTCCCTGTTTGCCAGGTTTAAAACTTTGGAGTCATCTAGTGGAGGAAAAGCAGGAAATCTGGTTCTGGCCTCAGCTTTTCACGACTGTGATCCTGAGCGAGTCACACCCTGCTTGGATCACAGAGTGCTTGGTCTTAGAATGACACCACCCATTCACCACTCCGAACTTTATGATTGTTTTCAGCTCTAGCTTCTTTCTCTTCTTTACCCTTCAAATCTACTCACCTACCAAGGCCAGTCAGGTATTCTTTATTTTTATGAACATCACTCCTTTATAAATATCACTGTACTTACTGCTTCCATTCTAGTCGGGCCCTTGTAAATTAATATCTGAATAACAGAAATAAGATTGAAAATGGCCTCCTTGCCTGTACTTGCTCCTTATTTCAATTGAACCTGACTCTACCACTGTATTAATTTTACTAAGATATTTGTTTTATCATGTTTCTTTTCTACTCAGTTAACTTTAATGGCTTCCCATAGTCTCTACGACCAAGAGTGACCTTCTCCAATTGGCTTATAGTGGCTCCTCCACTTCCCGTAACTAGCTCTATCTTGTACCTCCCAGAGGGAAGATGTCCCACTTGTCCCTAGAGAAGGAGTGTTTTTCTTTACCTGGGGCCTCCTCTGCTTATGTCATGGTTTCTGCCATCTTTACTCGATATCTTTCAAGGACTATCTGTTCCCATCCTTCAGAGTTTGACTCAAGTTGTTAAATTCCACCTCTCCCTAAGAGTATCTCTTTCAGTCTGACAGCACCCTTTAATTATTAAAAAGTGTAGCTGGTCACCAATAAACACACTCTAATGGAATGCAAAGTCTATAGGACTATAGAGGAAACTATGTACATTTGCACATCTTCCTTATTCCCCAAACCATTCAAGACCTCCATCAGATTTTATCTGTGATCATCAATTAATATTGCAAATCCCCCTTCCCAAGTCTACACACTTCTCAACTCCCTTTTCAACTTTGTTCTTTTAAAAAGCAATTATCACTATCTGACATACTGTATGTTTATTTCTTTGTGTGATTGGTACCTTTCATGTTTCTAGAATATAAGTTCCATGGGTGCAGGGATTTTTTTTTGTTTTACTTATTCATTGCTCTATCTCTGTTGCCTCAAAAAATACCCACCTCATATAGGTTGAATAAATGAGTAACTAACTGCCTCAGTATTGGACACAACAGAAACTCAATAAATTCTTATTAAAGTGAACTTGAATAAGTGGCCAAGCTTCAGAAGGAAGTAAGAATCTGTTTATCTTCTTTAGTATTTCAATTGTGCTGTTCTATGAATGCCTTCCAGCTTTGTTTTGTATTTATCTCTTGCATTGAGAAATGAAACCAGTTCTAACAAACAGATAGATATCTTTATTGTTGTCTTATAACTGAGGGAAGATACAGAAAGTTTTGTGTGCTGGTATTTAAAGCCAGTCATAGCTCAGACATTAAAATTTAGAGTTTTTAATTTTCTCTACTTCATTTTTTATATTATCATAAGAAGCCTATCAATATGGAAAGAGTAAAGGTTAAGAAAAATTAAAATTATCATAGTGATATATACATATACATGCACATAGTATATAGTTTTATGTGTACCCTTTACTATATACAGTATATTAGTATTTTAAATTTAGAATTTAGATCGTATTCTAATGTACAATGTTATTTCATACTCAATAGGAATATTCATACCATAGAATTTTATAACTAGAAAGACCTCAAAGTAAGTCATGAATAAATTAATTCTCTCATGTTTGTGCCTTCTATTTATTCCCCAAACATTGACTAGGGGGTTACCTTATGTCAGGGGTCTGTATCAAATGACACTAATGGCAAACAATTAACACTATTTCCTCCGACTTTTTAGAACTCATGGTTTGGAATGAGCCACACATTATGAAGGATGAAAGAGGCCTGAGTTCCGTGTGTTTGTGTCGGAGCCTTTTGCCACACAAATTCTGTGAGTGTGAGAAAGCACAGAGAGGAAGTGATTTATTCTTGCGGAGAGGGTGTTGGCAGAAAGACTGACACTGAGGAAAAAATGACTTGCTAGTGAAGTGACATGGGGACTGGGTCTTAAGGAGGAATTGGAGTGTGTGGAAGATGTTTCAGGCAGAAGGAACACTATTTGCAAAGGCAGAGAGCCTGGAGACACCATTGCCTGTGGCAGGGATTAAAAGGGAGATGGGAGATGGGGGCACAGAGTGAAGTGGCAAGAAATGAAGCTTTGAAAGTGGGCAGGGCCTGAGTATGAGGGTCCTATCGAGGAATTTGGACTTTATTCCACAGACTCTGAAAATGACCAAACGGTGACAGCTGATTCTGTATCTTAGTCATTGACTTGAGGTCTACTTCTCGCCGCCGGCCAGTCCACGCTAAGGACTGTCCAGTAGAATATGAGCACAGGGTGCAAAGGGTTATGCCTCCCAAATCTGGCACTGCCATCCTTCTCTTCCTCAACCTGAGGAAAAACGCATTGGATACGAATGAAGAAATAAAAAGTTCTTTACAGGAGAATTGAGGCAATTTTCCCAAAGTCATATCTCATGGAGAGAGGGGGGTTTATGGAGGAGACAGTCAGGTGCTGGTCTTCTAGCCTGGTTCCCTCTGCCCTGGTTGAGATGCCCCACGTGGACATGGCCATTGCATCATCCCTGCCTCCCAACTCTCTTTCTGACTTCCCTCAGGCATGTTTACCCACTTCTGCAACAGTCTATTTTCTTCTTCATAAAGAAAGAATCAGTTCCCCATGCCTCAGTTTGTTCTTATGTCCAGGCAATTTTCTAGGCATCTGCTAAATGTTGTAAGTTCTCCTCTCCCCAGCTTCTGCTGTCCCTGCAGGAGGAAAAGTTGGGCTCTGGTCCATGCTTGTTGAGATTTGGTGGTAGACTCTTAGTCCTGGCTACAGTTGACATTCATCAGATATAAAGTGTGGTTAATAGTGGTACGTACCTCTTTCCAGGGTTGTTATAAAGATTAAGTAATGTGACACTCTTATAGGGACATGTAATTTATTCCTGTTGTTATCATTATCTGTGATATCTGTTGCAGCACATTTCTAGAAGTCCAAATAAAAACTGCTTAATCTCTTAATTTATTACCCAAGAAAACCAGAGGCAGGCAGCCCAGTAGTAGGTCAGCAACTCAACAATGCTATCCTGGTTCTTTCCATCTCTCCACTCTCCATCCTTAGCACGTAGGTCTTTGGTTTTCACTCTTATGACTTCACGAGTAGCCCTGTGCGTAAATCTGTATAACAGTAGCTCTCTGTGGGGCCTGGCCATGCCGTGCCCACTGCCCAGAGACTTTCAGTGGCACAGAGGCCCATCCGTGGTTGGGCAGGGAATGCTTGTCTCATCACTGTGGTGAGGAAGCAAGCATTTCACCAGGCTGCTCACGCTGCCCACTCTCAGCAGCCACTACCTAAGACTGGGGGCTCTGGTGGGGCTGAGAGGACTGGGTGCCACCATCTTTGTGACCGAGTGATGGTTAATTTGCATATTGTCCTTTTATTAGATAGGATGGTTATTAGATGGTCTCCATGATCGCAAGCAAACTCAGCACACATCAATACCCCAAGTAGGAAAAAAATAAGTACTTCTAGGCTTTCTCCAGGAGTCTTCCAGGAGAACATGCCTTTGGTACTCATTGGCCAGAAAGAGTCCCATGCCTCTCCTCAGCTGCAAGGGAGGATGGGAAAGAGCATCTGGAGACAAGAGTGGGTAATCATGTTTGGCTTAGAACTACTGATTCATTCTCTGGAGCTGCCAAAATACAAGTGGGACAAAGGGGAGAAGAGTTGTGGGTGAGCAGTGAATAGAAGTTGCCATACCACTTTTATTGAGAAGATTCAGTAATATTAAGAAGATAATGTACATAAAGGACAGAGCACACTGTTGGATATCAAGTATCATCTTAGAACCGTGGTCAGCAAACTGTCTGTGGCTTTCGAGCTACATGCAACTCTTTGGCCCCTTGAGTGTAGCTCTTCCACAAAATACCACAGCCTCTGCAAATCTATTTTGAAGAAGTGGTGTTATAAGAAGAGTAATTTTAAAAAACCTAACTCTCAAATTTCAATCATTGTACTGTTGATATTTGGCTCTGTTGACTAATGAGTTTGCCGATTACTGTCTTAGAACATGTAGGCTGTGATTATATTATTATTCGACATTATGTTGCTTTAAAGCCATATAAATTGCTGAGTTGTTTTTTTTTTAACATGTTTAGTATTATTTTCTTATAATGGATTCCCCAAAAGTGGAATTTATTAGGTCAAAAGTTATAAATTCCTGTTAAAAAAATAAGCCTGATTCTAATCATGAGGAAGTAGCAGACAAATTTAAATGGAGGAACATTCTACTTAACAAGTGTTAATCTTTAAAAACTGTCATTACCCAGAAAGAAAAAGGAAGGCTAAAGAACTGGTACAGAATAAGAGAGAGTAAAAGAGCAAATAAAAGCAATGAAGGATGCTGGAGTGGATTTTGATCAGGAAAAAAAAATATTTCTAAGAATATTATTGAGACAACTGACAAAAATTTGCATCTTGACTGTATTTAATAATAGTATTACATCAAAGTTACACTTTCCAATTTTAATATTTACATCATGGTTACATATGAGAATATTCTTATTCTTAGGAAACACACACTGAAGTGTTTAGGCCAAAGAAAAGAATGGTATAATGTCTGCAACTTACTCTCAGAGAATCATCAATGTTGCTGATAATATTAATGACATCAAAATGAAATTATAAATAATAATACATTAATTAAAATAATTGGTAAATCTGGATGAGCAGTTGCAGAAATTCTTGCTCTATAACTAAAAATTTTTCAAAATAAAAGTTAAAGATAAAAAAATTAAAATTACAAACATAGTTATGGCTTTTGCTAGTTCATGCAAATTTATAAGCCAGGTAGAAGACTTTTTTATTGCATCCCTTGTTAACAATGAGCATTTTTTTAATTTTGCAAATTTACTAAGCTAAAATTAAACTGTTTAAGTTTATTTGTTAGATGAGTTGAATATTTTTCCATGACAACTCACTATATAGTTGCATTTTGTGTGTGTGTGTCTATTTATATCTCATGCTACTGTCTGTTAAAATCTTGGAGTTTTTCTTATTGATTTGTATTCACCCTTCAAGTAATTTGTTGCCAGTGTGGGGTATCTCTCTTTAAATAAGGAACCTATCTTAATACCTTGAGTCATTTGTCCATATCCATAGGTGTATGATTTTTATCCAGTCTCTCGCTCACCCCCCTCACCACTTTCCCCCTGAGAATTGTCAGTCCACTCCCTTTCTATGCCCCTATTCTATTATATTTACCAGTTTATTATGTTCATCAGATTTTTTTATTCATTTGATTTTTAGATTCACTTGTTGACAGATATGTATTTATTGTTCATAATTTTTATTTTTAGCTTTTTCTTCCCTTCCTCTTCTTAAAGAGTACCTTTCAACATTTCATATAATACTGGTTTGGTGTTGCTGAACTCCTTTTGCTTTTTCTGTGAAGCTCTTTATCTGCCTTTCAAATCTGTATGTTAGCTTTCCTGGGTAGAGTAATCTTGGTTGTAGGTTCTTGCTATTCATCACGTTGAATATTTCTTGCCACTCCCGTCTGGCCTGCATCGTTTCTGTTGAGAAATTAGCTGACAGTCGTATGGGTGCTCCCTTGTAGGTAATGAACTGTTTTTCTCTTGCTGCTTTTAATATTCTTTCTTTGTCTTTTGCTTTTGGTATTTTAATTATGATGTGTCTTGGTGTGGTCCTCTTTGGATTCCTTTTGTTGGGGGTTCTGTGTGCTTCCTGAACTTGTAAGTCTATTTCTTGCACCAAGTGTGGGAAGTTTTCAGTCATTATTTCTTCAAATAGGTTTTCATATCTTGCTCTCTCTCTTCTTCTGGCACCCCCATAATTCTGATGTTGGTACACTTGAAGTTGTCCCAGAGGCTCCTTACACTATTTTCACATTTTTGGATTCTTTTATCTTTTTGCTTTTCCAGTTGAGTGTTTTCTGCTTCTTTGTATTTCAAATCTTTGACTTGATTCTTGCATTCCTCTAGTCTGCTGTTAGGTCTCTGTATATTATATTTTTTATTTCAGTCAGTGCATGTTTAATTTCTAATTGGTCCTTTTTTATCTTCTCTTGGGTCTTGATAAATTTATCCATCTTTCCTAAGAAATTCTTGAAAACCTTATAACCATGGTCTTGAACTCTATATCCAATCATTTGTTCTCTTCCATTTCTTTCATTTGTGATTGGTTCCTTTGGCTCTACATTTTTGCTGTTTCCCTGAGTTGGTAGAGTAACTTTGTGTGCTAGCTTTCCTATATGGCCAAGTTCCTCCTCCTCCTCAGTTACCTGAGGTGGACTCTCTTGGTGCACCCCTTTGTGGACTGTGTGTACAGCCTTGTTGTAGTTAAGTCTTGATTGTTCTTGGTATCACTGGGGGGAATTGCACCCCATAATTCTGATGTTGGTACGCTTGAAGTTGGATTTGACCTCCAGGCCATTTGGTTGTGAGGATCAGCTCTGTCTACGCCAGGAGAATTTCTGTGCTGGAGTTAGCTTTATGATACAAGACTCGCAAAATTGCAAAAGCCTCTGTGTTTAGCTTGGATGGGGCAGAGTCTCAGGACTGAGCAGAGACAGCTTTGGTTTCTAGTTAGCCCTGCCATACGTGTCCCTCAGTTATTACTGCACTTATACTTGCCCACCTCTAGGCCTCTGCCTTTTTGGCTCCCCTGAATTTCCAGGGCTCCAGGGACCCATATAAATTTGGGTCCCCAGAGTCTCGCCTAAAACTCAGGTTCAGTGCAGTCGGAGCTACATTTCAGCTCAGTTGGGAGGTTCTGTCTTCCTCCAGCTAGAAAAAACTAGCAGCACAATCAGCAGTCAGCCCTCTGTGTTCACACTCGGGCTCATGCACCTCCAAACCTCTGCCTTTTGCTGCCCGCCTTTTCACGACAGTCCAGATTCCCCCCATATGAGTTTCACCCAGATCTGGGGTTCAGTACAATTGGGAGTTTCCATCTCCCTCCCGCTAGAGGAAGCCATCCAGGCACTCCACAACCTGTCCTCTCTACACGTGTGTCTCTGTACCTCAGTTTTTTGCAGCTCCTCTGAGTCTCCGTGAGCCCCTCTCTTTCCTTCTAGTTGTAGAATTTCCACTCAGCCAGCTTTCCTGTGGTTCTGGATGATATCCATTCTATCTTTTAGCTGTAGTTTTGAAATTGTTGTGCGAGGCAGCAGTTTAAGTGTTCATCTATGCCACCATCTTGGTTTCTCCCCACCTGTCAATCTTGATAAACTGTGGACCTTGGTCATGAGTAGACACAGGTAAAGGCTGCCAAAAACAAGACTGGAGCTGCTCCTTTCGTTGATGTGGTGTGATCCAGCTACTACAAAACTCTGGGGAAGAGAAAACTCCCAAAGCAGCCTGGCATTGTGAAGGCCAAGTTCTTCAGCAGAAGAGCTGAGGAGAAGACTTGAAGCTTCATGGAGGGTAACAGATGTATGATTTTCTGTCTCATCAGTAATTATAATAAATTTTATCACATAGGCCTCAAGAAAAATGGCAACAGACTCATTTACAGTGACAACTGAAAATCAAAAATACTTTTTGGAATATATCTTGCATTGTACTTTATAATTATATAATTAAAATGAAAGACTTCTAAGCATGACAGATTTCTATCTGAGATTTTAAATGACCTTTTAACTTATATTTAAATAAAAATTTGCATTTTAACATTCTACAGTGAAATTAATAAGTATTTTGAAAATTTGTCAGAGTGTACTTCATAGATTGAAATCGACACGACAGTGTAAAGTGTTGGAATTAAAATATTATCTAGCCGAGACCGGTTTGGCTTAGTGGATAGAGCATCGGCCTGCGGACTGAAAGATCCCGGGTTCGATTCCAGTCGGGAGCATGTACCTTGCTTGTGGGCACATCTCCAGTGTGGGGCGGGCAGGAGGTGGCTGATCGATGTCTCTCTCTCATCTATGTTTCTGACTTTCTATCCCTCTCCCTTCCTCTCTGTAAAAAATTAATAAAATATATTTTTTTAAAAAATATTATCTATATTCCTAATAATAAATGAAAAGCACCAAAGACTTGTCTTTTATGAAATTCTGCTTGACAAACATTAAAATATCACTAGAATATTATTTTAAATGATAAAATATTTTCATTCAGACAGAGGTATATGTATAACTTTATTCATTTATTCATTCATTCAACAAGATATTTATTGAGTCCCTGCTATGTGCCAGGCTATAGATATGATACATGAATAAGGTGAATGTTGCTGCTGTCCTCAGGAGCTTATAGTTTACTGTAGCTGAGAACGGATGAGTAAATAGGTAATTTCTAGAAGGCTAATCACTGCTTCTGTATGTGCTATAGGGTTCTGTATCTGCTATAGAATTCTCTATGTGCTCTAAGAGCACATGAAAGGCACCAAATCAATCTTTGGAAGGTTGTGGGATCCTTTCCCCACTGGAGGTATGCCTAAGGTGAATGAGAAGGTAGCCAAGTAGAGGGCAGAAGGGAAGGTGGTCTAGACATTTGCAAAAGCTGAAGCAACTGGATGCCATTCACTGACATAGGGCATAGAGTACAAGAACTGGATGGAAAGGGAACTAGTTATATGAGCTGGGCACATGAAAATGAACACTCAAGAATCCCAGAGAGAAATCATCATTAACACAGCATAGTGGGAAGGGCTTGAGAGTCAGTTCTACTGGAATTGAAAACCTAGGTTCACCATTTAATTGACATGCAAAGTTGAACAAATTCTCTAACTTCTGAGAGCCTCATTTTTCCATTTTATAAAATAAGGATAATAACATGGACATTATAGGGTGTAGGGAGGGCTAAATGGGAAAATGCATGTAATGGTGCCTAGTCCAATGCCTAGCACATACTGAGCACTCAAAAAAATAGGGACTTTGTTATTTCAGAAGGAAGTAAAAGATGGGGGAGGATTAGTGTTCAAAGACAAAAGCCGATTACAAGATCCCTATGGCTGTAGTTAAAGCTACTAGCAAATAGAGTTTCCTTTTCAATTGACAAGTGAACCACAAAAGTGAAAGAACTTGTCGTTGCTCAGATAAAAGCAGAGTCAGAGTTGTAATTTCTGTTCCATGGATACAACTGCTGAGCAGATATACTCAGTGGGGGAATGGCCAGTAGCAAGATTGTAAAGCAGGGCTGTTTGTCTTCAAACACTCCTGAACCAGCTTTTATTTTCCTTGTAAAATTGCAAAATTGACTTCTGAGCTGGCATAATCAACTGAATATACAGGTTGGGACAAAAGCAGGTTTACAATCATGAGTACTTGAAACAGTTTATTCTTGTATTATTGTTTATTACTCATTGTGTTACTATCCATACACACAAGTTTACCCTACTCTGTATGCATTTACTTTGGCTTTCTCCTGAAACCTAATAAATTGACAGTAAATGAATTGTTCTTTAAGGTAGAAATACACAATAAAAATGAGATTAGTAGGAAAGGTAAGAACATGTTGGAATTTAGAAGCCATATGCATGAGAGGCATCTTACTTAGTAGACCTGAGAAAGGTGATCCCTACTTGCATCACAGGCCTCCCAAAAAGTGTGGATTAAAAACAAGAGGAATGATTTGTAAGTCTGTTTAAGGAGTAGTTAGATTCCCACCTCCCTATCTAACCCTGTACCGAAAATCATTTTTTGAGGAACACTTGACACATTTGGGGATGGGATTCAGTAACAGAAAGGGGTGATTTCAGTGAACATTTATGGAACCATTTTTACCCCAATAAAATCCTCAGTCCTTTACCCTTATTATAATTCCATTGCACTGAAGATTGGAATGTTCTGACCTCCTGGGGAGGAGAGACATAAAAGATACTGACGTCAAGAGTGTCCCAGCTAAATTACCAAACAGGTGGCCCAAGACCAGAGCCAGCAGTCAACAAGGCTCACCTTGGGACAGAACTTCCAATAGTATTTTCCCGTACCTCACTCCTAAATTTGAGTAGACAACCAAAGATTAACAGACATTTATGGAAAACCACCAATATGAAAGGTAGAGAACAAAACAATGTAGCAACTTGGAAGAAACCAAGACTATGATAGAATCCCAAGACTATTAGTATCCACCGAGGAATAAGAAATGATGTTTCACTCGTGAAACAAGATTGGGGAGAGAAACAAAGCGCTGGAAAGCAGGGCAAAAAGTGAGACACTTCGACCTTAGCGCCGCTGACTGCCTGCAGGGTCTTCTGGCATGTTATACGGAAAAGAATGCAGATGAGTGGATCAGAAAACTGTGGTACATCTACACAATGGAATTCTATGCTGCCATTAAAAAGAAGGAATTCTTACCATTTGCAGCAACCTGGTTGGAATTGGAGAACCTTATGCTTAGTGAAATAAGCCAGTCAATGAGGGAGAAGCATCACATGATCTCACTCATTTGTGGATAATAAAGAACATTATAAACTGATGAACAAAAGGATAGATACAGAGGCAGTAAAGTTTCAAAGAGACTGTGAAATTACAGCAGGAAGATTAAAGTTAAGTGAGCTAGATAAGAGATCAATCAAAGGACTTGTATGCATGCATATAAGCATAACCAATGAACATAGACACTGGGGGGGCTGGGGTATGCCTGGGAGGGAGGAGGGCAATGGGGAGATATGTATAAAAAATTAACAAAATTTTTTTTAAAAAGAATGCCCTTGCTGAGGCTCTGTTCCAGGCTGTGCAGTATCCCCACTGTGCACCCAAGCCAATCGATGGGGCAGGAGAGGCCAGTTCGGGGGCTGCTCCTGCCAGTGGTGGGATTGTAGGGTGAGAGATTTCCATTGCAGGCACAGGTGGAGGCCCGAGGACCTGACCCTGCTTTGTCTGGAATGTTGTGGGGAGGTCATCTGAAACCAAACAGCCTTTTAAAATGCTTTTTACCACCTATGGACTTCATTTTTTTTAAATTAAATCTTTATTGTTGAAATATCACACATGTCTCCCTTTGTCCCCCATTGACCGGCTCCAGCCTGCCCTTTTCCACTGCCCCAGGCCTTCACCACCCCACTGTCTGTGTTCATGGGTTATGCGTATATGCATACGAGTTTTTTAGCTGATCTCTTCCCACCCAGTCCCCCACCATCCACCCCGCCTTTTCTCTGATTCAACAACCTATTCCATGCTTCTATGTCTCTGGATCTACTTTGTTCATCAGTTTATTTTGCTCATTTGATTCCACATATGAGTGAGGTCATGTGATACTTGTCTTTCTCTAACTGGCTTATTTTTCACTTAGCATAATGCTCTCCAGGTCCCTCCATGCACCCCGTGGATCTTAAATATCGTCCCGGAGAAGGTGCCTTGTCTCCTGTCCTGATAACCCTGATGTAATCTGAATGTTAGCAACGCACCACAGGCCTGGAGAGCCAGTTGCACAATGCACAGAAGAACCAGTTATTCCTGCAGCAAGAGTCTCCAGCACATTATAGGGCCTGCCCCTGAGCTCAGGTGACTGCAGGAATACTGGACAGATATAAGCTGACACTCAAAAGCTCGGAACAGACAAACGACGGATCTTCTACAGGGCAGGAGAACCTTTTTACTGCTAAGGGCCATTTGGATATTTATAACATCACTAGAGGCCTGGTACATGAAATTCTTGCATGTGGGTGGGGAGTAGCAGGTCCCTCAGCCCAGCCTGCACCCTCTCAGTTTCTGGGACTCCTTGAGGGATGTATGACCGCAGTTGGACATCCCTCTCACAATCCAGGACTGCTGGGTCCCAACCGCCTGCCTGCCTCTGTCTGATTGCCCCTAACCGCTTCTGCCTGCCAGCCTGATCACCTTAACCACTACCCTGCCAGCCTGATGGATGCCTAACTGCTTCCTGGCCAGCCTTATTACCCCTAACTGCTCTACCCTGCTAGGCCTGGTCACCCCTAATTGCCCTCCCATGCTGTCCTGGTCCCCCCTAACTGCCCTCCCCTGCAGGTATGGTCATCCTTAACTGTCCTCCCCTGCTGGCCTGTCTCCCCCAACTGCCCTCCTCTACTAGCCTGGTCACTTCTAACTACCCTCCCTGCTGGCCTGATTGCCCACAACTACCCTCTCTTACAGACCTGGTTCCTCCCAACTAACCCTCCCTTGCAAGTCTGATCCCCCCAAACTGCCCTCCCTTTCTGGCCTGGTCTCACCTAACTGCCCTTCTCTGCTGGACTGGACCCCCCAACTTCCCTTTCCTGAGTCCCCTCCAATTGCCCTCCACTGCAGGTCTGGTGTCCCCCAACTGCCCTCCCCTGCAGGCTTTGTCCCCACCAACTCCTCTCCCATGCAGGCCTGGGTCCCCCCCGCACCTGCCCTCCCTTGCTGGCCTGATCTCCTCCAACTGCCCTCTTCTGCCTGCCTGGTCATCCCTAACTGCCCACAACTGCCTTTTCCTGCATCTTGTGGCAGCCATCTTATGTCCACTTGGGGGCAGCCATCTTTGCCCACATGGGGGCAGCCATATTATGTCTTGGAGTGCCGGTCAATTTGCATATCACTCTATGTATGACTATGTATCTATGTATATGTATGTAATGGTATATTACTCTCACAAACATATGCTACCATTACATCTATATGCTTTTCATATAGATAATATGTTATTATTCTTATTTTATAAAATGGAAAAATGAGGCTCTCAAAAGTTAGAGAATTTGTTCAACTTTGTATGTGCCCATATAACTAGTTCCCTTCCAATCCAGTACAAAATTATCAACTTAAAAATTAGCCTGCTATATTTGGTCAAACTAATGAGCCAGACCAACTTATATGGCCTGCAGCTAGGATATTCCCCACCCCTAAAGCAGCAAACAAAAAGATGTAAAGAATTGGAAGCTCAACGGAAAGCTCAGCAGAAGGAAAACAATGATCTGTTGAAAGAGCTGGAGCAGAAGAACTGGATGGCTGTGGTGCAGGAGGACACCATCAACAAGTGGGAGAAGTACCTGGAGAGGGTGAAGAGCAGTGAGATGAACATGCTGTCCAGTGACCTCGAGCTGCTGCCTGGCACCATCGCCTACCTGACCTCCGCTGCATGCTACCACGGGAAGCTCGTTGGAAGTGTGGGGAGATAGAAGTGGTGGTGTGTGTTGGGTGAGAGATGGCAAACTGTTACGTTTTCCTATGTTCCAATTTATGGTTACGTAGGAAAATAAAAAAACATCAATCTGTACACGTAAGATTAGTGAGCTTTTTTTCTGTTTGCTATGGCTCAGTTAACCACAAAAACAACTATTTATCAGGTTTCAACTTAAATAAGCAAACTCAAATGCCTAGGGAGCTAGCAAGGAGCTTAAATGAGTAAGTGGCAAACTGAGCAACATATGCTCTGTTCTTCTAGTGTGGGCTGCCACGACTTAGCCCCAGCTATGGAAACATGGGCCCTGGGTCACTAGGTTTAAGGTTTTTCAGAAAAGCGGGAGATATAAATTTTTACAGCTAAAAAATGTCTTGATTTTTAAAACATTGACAAAACTATACCTGTGGCCTACCTTTGACTTATATGCTGCCAGGTACACCTCTATAATGATGGCGCTTTTTCATGCTCACTTGAAGGGTAGAGGATAGACATAATATACTCAAAATTATATTGCACTGGGTTAATAAAATTGGCTCTGAATGAAAATAATTTTGAACAGCAAATCTAGGAATGAAGATCTATAAAATTAACTTGCCAAAGCAAAACAAAACAAAGAAACAAAAACCTCTAGACTTAACCAAGGCAAGTTGACATGATAAATCAGAATTACATGGTGGATAAAACATATCAAAGATTATATTTTTGACTTTACATGTCCAGAGAGAGAATTTAATAGGGGTGACTGTTGCAAATTAATTGCAGATCTAAACTACCTGGATTTGTGCAGGCCCTGCTAATATTTAGAATTTCGAAAGTCTATTTTTAATCTGATATCTATGAATTACTTACCATTTCTGCTGACTTCCCGGATGGTCAGTGTCCTTTGTCAAATACCAAGCAATGTTCTATATTTAAGTCTTCTCATTACTAAACTATGTTTGCTCATGTACACATGAGCAAGGGTAAAAAATCAATCAAATAAGTAATGAGGGGGGAAAAAATCGGTGTATTGTATAAACAAAGACACAGGCTAGTTCAGTGATTGCCCCAGCTGGATGTGGAGAGGAGATTGACTGTAAACACACAGGACCTTTTGGAATGTTGGCAGTGCTCTAAAACTAGATTGTGGTGATTGTTTCATGATTGTACAAATATATTACAACTCTTGAATTGTTCACTTAACATTGGTGAACTTTATGCTGGGTAAATTATACCTTAATAAAGCCAGATTTTTTAAAAGAATAATAGATGATCATTTTAGTGAGTTCAGTAAGATGAGAAACAAAATATTTACACAGTCTCAAAGTATCTCCCCTCTAGCTACTTGTTAACTACAGTGGGGAAATAGTAACATTATGGTGGAGAACACTGGCAGACGCCACTTTTACCAAGGGATCAAAATTATTTACTCTGTGAAATGATGCAGAGAGAAGGGTAATAACATTAATTTGTGGCATTCCTGTTAAAAATGTATAATCTGAAAATAATCCTGAGAAAGCATAAGACAAACCCAAATTGAGGGACATTCTACAAAATTATTAAGCAGTAGTACCTTTCAAAAGTGTTCAAGCCATGACAGACAGATGGAGCAATAGCCCTAATTAAAGTAGATTAAGGAGATGTGACAACTAAGTGCAGTGAGAAGCCCTATACTGGGTCCTGGTCCAGAAAATGACATTAATGGGGCAAGTAGCAAAATTTGAATAAGTTTGTACATTAGTTAACAGTATTGTGTCCAGGTTAATTTCCTGTTTTTGATCATTGTGCTGTGATTGTGTGAGATATTAAAATTAGGGGAAACAGGATGAAGGGTATGTGGGAATTTCTGTACTATTTTTGTAACTTTTGTAAGTTATTTTGAAATAGTTTCAAAATGAAAAGTTAAAAGGAAGTTTTATCTTTCAGCTGGGAAAATGGCAATGGATTGATAAGAAATTAATGGTGAAGTGATGACCAAAATTCCTATCCATTGTTCAGAAAGCAATAGGCAAGAACGCTGATAAACATTTTAAATAAAATACTAACAATAAATATTATTATATTAATCATTCTCTTTTCCTTTTTTCCCTTCCCAAATGGAATCACACTACATATACCATTCTGCATTTTTCTTTTTCTGTCTAACATTGTCTTTTTAGTGACTCTTGTATTAGTGAAATAAAACCTACAATGTTTGATTCTGCTTTGGTTAATATTAAAAGAGACTTATGGGTACAACATTTGATGCAAACCTTGTAAAGGTAATCTCATTGATCGTTCAGAATTCTAAGTACTATTCTAGTTATTTTTCTGCTCAGTAAAGAGAATAAAATGAATGTTTATATTCTGGTAACTACAGAATATTAACCTAAAT
This sequence comes from Lasiurus borealis, assembly GCA_004026805.1. Classification (NCBI taxonomy): domain Eukaryota; kingdom Metazoa; phylum Chordata; class Mammalia; order Chiroptera; family Vespertilionidae; genus Lasiurus; species Lasiurus borealis. Next base: position 35,495 of record PVJN01014128.1, read on the forward strand.
AGAAACCCAAGTAGGGCAAAGGTCTATGTGTGCTCTGTCTTTGTTATAATATATTAAACTTTCTCTTCAATGTTTACTGAAAAAGAGCAAGTAGCCATTGAGGGGGGGCGCGGGGGAGTCAATTGTTAACCTCAAAGCTCTTACCTAATCTCCTGGAATGTAGCCTTTAACTTATAGCAATGATCAGAAAGTTTATACATATATGCACACTTTAAATAATTATAAAGGCAGTGTTTATTAAAATACATCTCATTTTTAAAATTGAGCTATCAGCTGTTGAAGTGTGTATATATTTTTTGGGACCCCTGTATATAGGATATATTTCTATCAATAGAATTTCTAGGTCAAAACGCATATGCAATTATTATTTTGATAGATATTTTGAAAATTTGGCTCCCATAAAAGGTTGCTGATATAAATAAATCTTATTATTTAAAAATGTTTATTTCTTCCCAGTGGCCCAGTGCACAAAATTTGTGCATGGGGGGAGGGGTGTCCCTCAGTCCAGCCTACACCCTCTCCAATCTGGGACCCTTTGGGGATGTCTGATTGCTGATTTAGGCCTGATCACACAGGATTGGATATCCCTCTCCAATCCAGGACCACTGGCTCCTAACTAATCACCTGCCTGCCTGCCTAATGCCCCAACTACCCTCTCCTGCTGGCCTGATCTCACTTACTGCCCTCCTGCTGGCCTGCTTGCCCCCAACTGCCTCTTCTGCTGGCCTACTCATCCCCAACTGGCCCCCTGCTGGCCTGCTTGCCCCCAACTGCCCTCCCCTCCTGGCCTTATTGCCCCTAATCGCCTCTACCTCAGCCCTGCCACCATAGCTTTGTCTGGAAGGACATCTGGAAGGTCACCCAGTCTACTTAGCATATTATCCTTTTATTAGTATAGATATTTATAAAATTTTGATGTTTTTGTAACCATTAATATATGAAGATTTTTGAAATCAATACATATTGATTTCAGAGAGGAAGGGAGAGGGAGAGATATATATATATATATAAATATCTTTGAAAATCATTCATTGGCTGTCTCCTGCACACCTCCTACAGGGGATCAAGATTGAAACCCAGGCATGTGCTCTGACTAGAAACTGTGGCCTCCTGGTTCATGGGTCAATGCTCAATCATTGAGCCACACAGGCCAGGCAATATAAAGATCAATATATTAATAAAATTAATAAAAAATAAATAAAAGGTAACTTTTCTCTTCTTTGCCCTTCTCATCTATCCTACCTCCCTGCTGTAGCCCATGCTATTACAATGTACTATATCCTTCCAAACATATTGCTCTCACATACATATGCTACCATTACATACATATACATAAATACATAGTCATATATATCCTACCCAATAAAAGAGTAATATGCAAATTGACCATCACTCCAACACACAAGATGGCCACCTCCATGTGGTCAAAAATGGATGCCCCACGTGGACATAAGATGGCCAGTGAGGGAGGGCAGTTGGGGGCGATCAAGCCATCAGGGGAAGGCAGTTGCAGGGGATAAGGCCAGCAGGGGAAGACAGTTGGGAGTGACCAGGCTGTCAGGGAAGCAGTTAGGCATCAATCAGGCTGGCTGGGGAGTAGTTAGGGGATAATAAGGCTGGCAGGCAGAAGCAGTTAGGGGCAACCAGGCAGCCAGGCAAGCAAGCAGTTGGATTGTGAGAGGGATGTCCAACTGCCCATTTAGGCCCAATCCCAGTGATTGGGTCTAAACAGGCAGCTGGATATCTCTCAAGGGGTCCCAGATTGAAGAGGGTGCAAGCTGGGCTGAGGGATACCCCCCCATCCATGCACAAATTTTGTGCACCAGGCCTCCAGTGTATATATAATTAGGCAATCTTTTTGTTTACATTTGTACTGAAATGGAGTCATACTACATATATTACAAGCAAATTATGTTTTTCATCTCATATTTATGTTAAGTACTCATAAACATTACTGTTTCTATTATAATTTTCTGCACACATATATATGCATATATATTCCAATAGATACAATTTTATCTAAGCAAGATTATATCATAAACACATTTTTTTTGGTATTTCATACATGCTATTTTTAAAGGCTTTTTTTAATGCTTGTTTTTTTTAAATGGTTTGTTTCTCCCACTCCTTTCCATCTCCCACCCATACCACCTTCTCTATTCTCCCTGAAAGGCAAACCATGTTAACAGCTGATTATGCTCTTATAATTATACATATTTATATAAATACCATTGCTACACATAAGTTGTATTTATTAGTGCATAAAGAAGTGTGCTTAAGTTTCTGTTGTATCATCATTACTATCTTATGTTATTCACAGCATTTCAGAAACAAAAATGTATGAAGTAAAAAGAACAGTTACCATGTAAAAGTATATAGATAAATATTCTGTCTAATAATTTCTAGTAGTGTTATTCAAGGGCTTGGGAGTGCCAAGCTATAACTTAGAATTGTGATCAAAACATAATATGTAAGCTCATTTTGCTCCAAGCAGCAACCCAGAAATGAATTTTAGTCTGTGCATTGTACACTGCTGCCAAAATCTTGTTAACAGCAATTGAATTGTAAAAGTCCACATATCAACACACAATCAAAAACACAACCTTATAATTCAATAAATACAGTACATGCATAGAATTACATTAATTATAAGTAACTCAGAATTGTTGACATCAAATTAATATGACAATTAACTAAATTTAAAACTTAATATATCACAAGTGAGCTAAGCTAATAAAAGAGAAGCTAACAACTCTAAAATACCAGACATCATTCCGATGTCCTTCTGGATGAAGCCTCCAAGGAGGGGTGCCCCCAAGGCAAAAGTGGTTAGGGGAGATCAGGCAGACAGGCGAAATTGGAATAAATTTTATTATCAAAGACACAAACTTTAGCTTATCATCAGACTATTTTCCCCTCAGCCCAGCCTGTACCCTCTTGCAATCTGGGACCCCTCAGGGGATGTCCGACTGCCTGTTTAGGCCAACCGCAGATCGACTTAAACCGGCAGTGGAACATTCCTCTCACGACCTGTGACCACTGGTTCCTAACCACTCACCTGTCTGCCTGATCACCTCTAACCACTTCTGCCTTAAGGGCACCCCCCCATGGAGGCTTCATCCAGAAGGACATCAGAATGATGTCTGGAAGATCATTCAGCTATCCAGTCTAATTAGCATATTAATCTTTTATTATCATAGATATATATATTTTATTAATTTCAGAGAGGAAGAGAGAAGGAGAGATAGAAACATCAATGATGGGAGAGAATTATTGATCGGCTTTCTCCTGTATGGCCCTCACTGGGGGTTGAGCCTGTAACTCAAGCTGGCCCAAGCTGGAATTGAATCATGATCTCCCAGTACATAGGTTGCCACTCAACCACTGAGCCACACCGGCCTGGCCTAAGCCTGATCAACTTTACATAGCTATGTCTGCTGCAAAGTAGACTGGGAAATCTAGTGTAGCTTTACCCTGGAGGCTGTGTACCTAGCTTAAAAATCAGAGATTCTGCTATTGTTTTATAAAAAGGGGGGAAAGATAGGTAACATAGTACCTGGTTCAGAAAATCTCAAAATACTATGCACAGAAGTTGGAAAGGATTGCTAAAATCAAGTAAAGGTAGTTTGTAGAAGGAGTGGGTGTGCTGAAGGATGTTGATGTGAAGGAAGTTCCCCAGAGGAAGATTGTGTCTTGGAGGTGGAGATCCAGAAGAGGCTGGGTGGCTTCCACATATCTGCTGGAGCAGCCTACACTGAGCTACCAGGGCAGAAAGGAAACTTTAAAATAATGAGCAAAAAAGAAAGCCAATCAATCTAAAGAAAGTTCATGAATCTTTCTCCATGAGTGAAACTGTGGTGTCTAATTGAGAGACAGAACTATGGGCCTCAAAGACATGAGTCTTGAAACCAGGAAGGTCTGGCTTTGCTGATAGCACATTTCAGTTAAGTGAAACTAAACACTCTTTGAGGGGATTTGGAGGAATAGTAAGAGGAAGGAAAAATGGAAATATTTCATTTTTGTTTCTGTGTCTTTTATTTACATGGAAGAAATCATGAGCAGATGCCTGTAGGCTCGAGCCTATACTTCTCAAAAACTGTAAGAATTAGAAAGTGAAACTTAAATAAAGCCACAAATGTCACTTTTAAATTTCTATTGACAATAGAAGAGGATATTATTTAAATTGTCTCCTAAATTATTACAACATAAGTCATTTCACAACTGCTGTTTTTTAGTTTTGCTCAATGCCCACTCCTTGCCTGATAGTATACTTTAGAGGGAATAGTACACCATTCATTTTGTTTGTCCATTCATTGTGAGATGGAAAATTTGGGTGCCTTTAATTTTGATCACTGGGTAACAGTTTTAAAAATATATATATTTATAAGCGATTGGACTGTGAGCTAAGCCTTATTAATAGCATGATTTAACAACTTAGATTGATGAATTGAAATAATATTACTGGCAATCTTTGAAATGAAAGTCATACTTGCTAAAAGCACTGAAATGTATGTATCACACTTGTCAGCCTCCTTCACTATTCTGGGTTAAAAATAGTATTTCATGTTTTTACACTGGCTTCATGTCTAAGCAGAGGACTCTATGATAGTTGAATATTGATATACTAGTGTAACTGAAGCAGTCACAAAAATAAAAGCCATTGGCCTCTGGCCTTTTATAGATGTTTCCACTAAGTTAATGTAATGAAAAACAGCAAATTAATCTATTAGTGTTAAGCGTTTGATAAATATTTTATTTGTTTGTTTTTTTTATCACATAAGGCTACATAAGAGGAACTGAGTTAATTTTGAAACCTTCAGTTTCCTTTTCTCTAAAGCAATAACTGTTGCTGGCCACTAGAGTGTTCCTTTGTTTGCAGAAAGTTGCAAAACTGAGAGAGAAAATAATGCCAAAACCAAGTTGGCATTATTTTTAGCTCTCCTCTGATTTGGAGATAGCGACAGTCCTCACTTTTTCTCATGGCAACTGTCATAACTAATCAAAGGAAGAAAATGAGGCAAAGGGAAGGAACAGGGAATTGTGCCAAAGGACAGTGGCAGGGTTGTAGGCAGGAAGCTGAGCTGAAGGAATGCAGATAGCTTGAGAGCTTCTTGGCTCTGCTCTGCTCCAATGCAGAAGGGGGCCCAAGTGCTGCCTAAATTAGGTCTTTCCAAGGCCAGGTATCAGTGCCCTTGGAGAAATAGTATAAGCTTTCAGCTTCAAATCTTGCTCCAAATTATTAATATGGTGGTGACTCTGGTACCAAACCTTTAAAGGGCAGGGGTTGTTACAATGGTGAATGATTTTTAATCAGTTAAGTTTAAAATAGCAAGGATGATTTATTTTGCAAAATTTCACTTTACTCAGCTTCACAAGGCAGTGTATATTAGTTTATGTCAGTGCCTCTTTAATGATGATTTTTACCTTTTTATTTTTACATTTTTAATAAGTTGGGAAAAAATTAAAAGAATGATCTTTCATTACAAATGAAAATTATAGGAAATTCAAATTTCAAAGTTTGTTGAAATTTGTATAAGTGCCTACTTAACACCCTCAAATGTATCTATTGATGTGAAAAGTCTAAAATATTTACTACCTGACCCTTTATGGAAAAAGTTTAGAAGATCACAGAATTTAGTGTCTGAAAGACCTGGATTGATCTCCAAGGCTGTCATTTACAACCTTGAGCAAAGTCTGTTGCAGTGGTCAGAATTTAGGCCTCAGTTTCCTTGTCTTTAAAATGGGCATACAATGTTTAAGATGCAGAGTTAAATAAGATAATGCATTTTATGTGCTTAATACAATGCTCAGATATGAGCGATCCACACATTATTTTTATTGTTATTATTTAATCATGAAGTAACTGAGACTAAACAAAATTGCAAAACGAAGGGAATTTTAAAATTATAATAGAAACTAATAGATTTTACACTATTAGGAAATTTTAGAACTTATTTTAAAAGGTATTTTTTTATTAAATAACAACGAATGCTCACACAAAATAAAGTGGATAAAATTGGTAAGTTTAACAAAGAAGTAAAAACAGTCATACCCAGGGTGAAGAGAAACCTGAGATTGCAAGCCATGTATCTGAATAAATCCTAACCCTTGCTTCCTCAGTCACATGCTTGCTAAATTCTGTCCAATTACTAGAGTCAGCAAAGAAAATGACAGAATTCCACAAAATTCATAAATAACTTGATGAGGAGTATTATGGAAACAGATGGAAGGAAAGATTGTATTAAGCTATAATCTTTATACTCATACTTAGGTATTGTTCAATTGGGCAATAATTGTTCAACTGGGCAATCACCACAGACAGGTTCTAAATCAACTCTGCTCAGAAGGCCAGGACTTAAAACTTCTGAGGGCAGGACCTGAGGCAGTGCTTCTCTGCACATTTACACCGATGGCCACTACCACAGTTTGATGAACAGACAGGCCTTTAACTTTTTTTTTTTAATAGCAGATTAATTCAGATAAAATTCATAGACCATATTATACACCTACTTAAGGTATATAACTCACTGGTTTTTCGTATATTCAGAGTTGTGTTACCATCATCACAATCAATTTTAGAGCATATTCAGTACCCTTGAAATGTACTCTTTAGCAGTCACCTCCCTCAGTCCCCCAATCCCTGGTAACAACTAACCTATTTTTTATTTCTATAGATTTGCCTATTCTGGACATTTCATATAAATGGAATCATATAATATGTAGTAGGTGAATGCTTTCTTTCACTCAACATAATGCTTTTGAGTTCCAGTCATCTTGTAGCAGATATTAGCACTTTACGAATGTTTATTTTGAGATAATTTTCCATTGTATGTATATATCACAGTTTGTTTACCTGTTCATCGTAGGATGGACAATTGGGGTGCCTTTAATGTGTGATCACTGTGTAAAATTTTTTGCTCTGACTGAGGCTATATACGGTTACAGCAATATTTGCCTGTCACCTTGACTGAGCCGGCCTTATGGGCTACGGGTTCCTCTTGAGACATAAGAGATGTTAATAGGACATTCAGCTGGAGCCATGAAAGGGAATCTGCAAGAATGAGCCTGAGAAATATCTAAGGCGGTCAGCTTCTGTTCAGGGAGTCATACAGGGCTAGAGGATCACTGAATGCTGTTCATGGAGCAAAACCTGAAAACAGTTGACAGGAAAGGGATAAATTGTTCACTCCGCACAAAAGGTCACAGGGAAAGCTTGATCCACTTGAATCAGCTCTGTGTCTTGACAGCAGTACTCTTAGAGCCAGCCTCATGACCCTCTGCCATGCCTGGAATGACTTTAATAAGCAAGACTTTTTCTGTTGAATTTGTAGCTGCTCATCACTTGTTTTTCCACCCATCCATTTGATAGACCTTACAAGCTTAACAAAAAATAAAAAAAATTGCTGTATAGTTACATAATATTGTAGAATATAATACAATGTTGAAGTTGAAAAATATAGCTAACCCCAGGAGATTATATTTTTATGACACTTTTTACAAAGTTCAAAGACAAAATTAAACAACATATATATGTATATGTATGTATATATATATATACATATATATATACACTTAGAAAATATATTAATTTTGTCTTAACACAAAATGTATATCTTAAATATATATTATAAAACTAAATACACATGATAAATACACATGTGGTAAAACTAAATATATTTGATATATATGGTAAAACTAAAAAGAAAAGAGGAAATAATGAATCACCCATAATCAATTCATGATTGTGTTTAATACCTTAAAGAGAGGCCAAGGGTTGCAATGGGAGAGGGGCATATAGGTCATTGTAACTTATTGGTAATGTTCTTGATTTAGGGGTGAGGGCAAAGGAGTTCATTATAAATATAGGGTGTCCCCAAAAATGTACACACACACTTTAAATAATTATAGAGGCCATGTTTATTAAAATACATTTCATTTTCAAAATTGAGCTATCGGCTGTTAAAGTGTGTATACATTTTTGAGGGACACTGTACGTATAAATACAAAGGAAGGCTATCCATTGATTAATGATGAGTGAATACAATAATATAGAAAATGAGCTTAGGTTACCTAAGAGTCAAACAAATAGTGACAAAGAACAATAAATGAAAGCAATGTGTGTACATTGTAAAAATTTGCATATACATATATGTAATTATAAAAAAAGAAAAAGGTTCCACCGGTTATTTTGTCAGGTACACATATTGTAACTAACACTGTAGTGTTACAACCTTCCATTTCTTGTCTTATGATGAATCAAAAAAAATTTTTAATTATACTAAAAAATCATTTAATGTCAGTGTGATAAAGTCTATGCCCTGTGGGAGCTGTTTATGTCAGGCTGCCCACTCCAGGTTCCAACCAGCCTGGCCTCAGCCCCTCCATCACTCATCAGCTATCAAAGCGGCGGGCGGCCGGCGCTCACGGTGACAGGTCAGAGCTGGGCTCCTCTACGAACCCTGGCAACCCCGCCCGCCGCTCTCAGCTTCCGGGAACGCCCTGGGGGGGGGGGCGTGTCTAAGGCGTCGCCCTCAGCCCGGGCCCAGGTAAAAGGGGCGGGACTCGGAGGAGCCTGGCGTCGCGGCGTGATGACGTCAGCGCCGCGCCAGGCGTGGCGTGCCCGGCGTGAGCAGCCGCTGTTCAGCAGCTTGGTCCCGGCTCTCCAGCTGAGGGAGAGGCGTGCGTGCTGCCGGCCGGCCGCGATGTCACAGGCCTTCGGCGCTGAGGACGAGGAAGAGGAGGTGGCGGAGGAAGACTGTCCCGAATTGGTCCCCATTGAGGCGAAGCAAAGGGAGCAGCAGGAAAAGCCCGGCCCCGGCGCTAAGATCCCAGTCACAATTATCACCGGGTATTTAGGTAACTAACCATCCCGGTCGGAGAACCCTGGTAGTTTGGGATTTGGGGGGGCCTCACAGAGGTTAGGCACCCTGACCGTCGGCCAAACAAACAGCAAACGCCTCTGGAGGAGCGGGCCGGGCCACTGGCTCCTCGATTCACATTTATCCTGCGGGCTTCACAGTTAACCCCGCGCTTTGAAACCAGTTCTGGTTTTGCGGTGTGAAGCCCGGACCCGCCCCCACACGGTGCCCCTGGCCTTTCACCAATTACCTTTCTGAAGCTTACCTACCTCATTAGAAAATGCAAACCTTGCCGCTCACCTCTCGGAGCTTTTCATCTGCAAAGTGGGGCCCGAAATAATGTACCTCGTGAGTCCATGGCCATGAAAGAAAGTCCTGTCAGTGAAATGCTCCCCACAGGGGGCCAGGCCTCAGGCAATTCCCCTTCCCCTCAACCACTCTCCTCCAGCCATTCCTGGACATACCACCTCTCTCATTGCTGCTGCTTCTTTTGTTTGAGGTCTGTTTTTAAAGCACTGTAGGAGAAAGAGTAAGAATAAAAATTCTGCCCTCCAAGATTTCTTTTTTGTTTTTTTTGCTTTTTAATCGTTTATTTTTATTTTTCAATTGCAGTTGACACACAATATTATGTTTCAGGTGTACACCCCAGTGATGAGACATTATATAACTTACTAAGTGGTCATCCCAATACATCTTATACCCATCCGACACCATACACAGTTATCAGAATATGACTGGCTGTATTCCCTATGTGGTGCTTTACATCCCCATAACTATTCTGTAACTACCAACTCCTGCTTCTAAATCCCCCCACCCTTTTCACCCATCCTCCCAGCACCCATCTATGTCTATGAGTCTGTTTTTGTTCTGTTTGTTCGTTAATTTTGTAGGTTTTTTTTTTTTAGATTCAATTGTTGATAGGTATGTATGTATTGCCATTTGATTGTTCATATTGTTTGATTTTTCCTTCTTCTTAAAAAAGACCCTTTACCATTTCATGTAACATTGGTTTTGGCAGTGATGTACTTCGTTAGCTTTTTCTTGATTGGGAAGCTCCTTGTAAGTCCTTTGATTCTAAGTGATAGCTCTGCTCCGTAGAGTAATCTTTGTTCGAGGTTCTTGCTTTTCATCACTTTTAATACTTCTTGTTGATCCCTTCCGGCCTGCGAAGTTTCTGCTGAGAAATCAAGCAGTCCTATGGGGGCTCCTTTGTAGGCAACTGCTTGTTTCTTGTTTGTGTCACACTATTCCATGGTTTCCATTTGGGTTAAAGTTCAAATTTCTTAACGTGAATTACAAGGTCCTTTGTTATCTGGCTCTTGACAAGCTCTCCAGCCTGCAAAATTGTGACTCAACATTGACCTACTTCTAGATCAGCGGTTCTCAACCTGTGGGTCTCGACCCCTTTGGAGGTCGAACGACCTTTTCACAGGGGTCGCCTAAGAGCATCGGAAAATGCACATATTTACATCACGATGCATAACAGCAAAATTTCATGGTTGGGGGTCACCACCACATGAGGAACTGTATGCAAGGGTCGTGACCTTAGGAAGGTTGAGAACCACTGTTCTAGATGGTACCAAGAACTTTAGCCCTTGTATATTCCTTTTTTTTTTCTCTTTAATATATTTTTATTGATTTCAGAGAGAAAGGAAGAGGGAAAGATAGAAACAGCAATAATGAGAGAGAATCATTGATTGGCTGCCTCCTGCATGCTCCACACCAGGAATCGAACCAGCAACCTGGGCATGTGCCCTGACCAGGAATCAAACTGACCTCCAGGTTCATAGGTCGATGCTCAACCACTGAGCCAGACCAGCCAGGCCCTTGTATATTCTTCTTATTCTTATTCTTCTGGCTAGATGACCTCCTAGATGCTCCATAACATCTTATACATCTATTAAATGTTTCATCCTCTGACATAATTGCCTCTTCATTGATCTGAATTTCCCCTCCTATCTCAGTTAGTGCCTTTAAGCTGCATGAAGGTAGAGACAGTTTATTTCTATTTTTTGCTCTTTTCACCAAAGTCCAGCATAAAATCTGGTCCATAGTAGCTTTTGAATGAACTACATGTTAAAGTCTTTTGCTTCATAATATAGTTAATTCTTAAGCCTTAGTAATTTTATATGATCTCTTACAACCTCCCCTTCCTTTCCATTTTCACTGCCACTACCTAGTGCAGCACTCATGTCCAGGGCCTCTGTCTTACTCTTGGATTGGCTTTAAGAATTTCTTCATGGCGCTGCCTCCTCAAGTATGTCCCTTCCATTCTATACTTCACATTTCAGTGCCATTGAGCTTCTTACATAGAACACTCTAAACACAAGCCTTCCATCCTTCAGTTTTTAAAAGAATATGACCTAGAAATGTTGAAGATATTAATACCTTAATACTCTAAATTCCTAGAAATCTTATAAATCCACTTCAGAAGATATGTACAAGTACTTATAATAACAAAACACTGGAAACAACCGAATGTCCACCAACAGAAAAATACATAAATAAATGATATATTTATACAATTGAAATACAGTACTGTGCAGTTGGGATTTTTTCCCCTTTCTATGAACTTTGCTTTCTATGGCTCACAAGACAAATGTGTTTCTTCTACTTCAGCTGAACACGTAAGGTTTAATATGCCACCTACTGGATAAAGTTAGTATAGCTTTATGAGTGTATCTTTCTAAAGACAATATTCTGTCTTTTGTTATTTCCTACATCCATTCTTTATTATGTGTGTGTGATACATATATATATATAAAATCAATTTTATATGTTGCTTTAAGCATACTAAAAGTAGATATATAGTCAGTTTGAATTTGGTTAATGATGGATGTTGAAATAAAAGGTCTTTATATGTAAGTTTTAGGGAATAAAATAATATTTTTGGCTAAGAAATATTGTCATCATGCAAAAGGGTTTAAACATTGTATAAACTACATGAGT
>PVJN01014129.1:0-47299 GCA_004026805.1 Lasiurus borealis
TGTGGGACCGTCTGATCCGAGGAGAGAGTGGAATTATTTCCCTGGTTGGTGAGGAGTATAAGAGTATCCCTTGCAGTGTGGCCGCTTTTGTGCCAAGGGGTTGTGATGAAGGTCAGTTCAACGAACAGAACTTTGTGTCCAAATCAGATATCAAGTCCATGTCTTCCCCCACCATCATGGCCATCGGGGCTGCAGAGTTAGCCATGCAAGACTCTGGCTGGCATCCCCGGTCAGAAGCCGATCAAGTGGCCACCGGTGTTGCAATCGGCATGGGAATGGTTCCCCTGGAGGTCGTGTCTGAAACCGCTTTGATGTTTCAGACGAAAGGTTACAATAAAGTCAGCCCGTTCTTTGTCCCTAAGATTCTGGTCAACATGGCAGCGGGCCAGGTCAGCATCCGGTATAAACTCCGGGGCCCCAATCATGCAGTATCCACAGCCTGTACCACAGGCGCTCATGCAGTGGGAGACTCTTTCAGATTTATAGCCCTCGGTGATGCCGATGTGATGGTGGCCGGAGGGACAGATTCCTGCATTAGCCCTCTATCCCTCGCCGGGTTCGCCAGAGCCCGCGCCCTGAGCACAAACCCCGATCCTAAGTTGGCGTGTCGACCGTTTCATCCAAAGAGAGATGGTTTTGTAATGGGAGAAGGTGCAGCTGTGCTGGTGCTGGAAGAGCATGAACACGCTGTTCGAAGAGGAGCCCGGATCTATGCGGAAATTTTGGGCTATGGACTCTCGGGTGATGCCGGTCACATTACCGCCCCCGACTCTGAAGGAGAAGGTGCCTTAAGGTAAAGACTTTTTTTTTCCTTTTCATTCAAAATATTTATTCAAATAAGACGTTGTATTGGAGTGTTCACTGAGGGGAAATTGTACTGGCTGGCCTTAGTGTATGGTATCTCTGTCGTTTCATTTTAGACTAAACAAAGCGTTCTTTGCTTTAAAATGTTTCAAATATTTGAAAATCCTTACAAAAATTGGAATCAATGTGTTGTTTTTTTTCCTCAAGGGAAAACGTCATTTCAGATAAATGGAAATACAGTGGTACCTCGAGACACGAGTTTAATTCGTTCCATTACCTTGAGGCATGGGAAACTGAGTCGCTTGAGTCTCGGTAAACTGGTGGGTCGTGTCCAGCCAGCCGATCCGCGAGATTACTCCTATCTCAAATGTTGCTCGTATTTCAAAGCAAAAATCGCTCGCTCGACGGCTCATATCTCAAAAATCTCGTACGTTAGGGCGCTCGTATCTTGAGGTACCACTCTATATTTTGTTAGAGATTATATAATTGTTAGGCTTATATGTTTATTTCTTGGTGATGCATCAGTCCTAGGTACTGGAAGTGACTCATTCTTCCCAAACATATGGCATACTAACTCACATGGTAATCTAACATGGGGTTCTGTTATTAGACCAAGGATTATTTTCATTCAGTACACTTGGATATTTCTTTCATTTAAGCCATCTAGATAATGAATCACATGTTAAAATTAAACTTAGTTCTGATAAATTTCTTTTGTTATTTTACTAGATGTATGGTTGCTGCTGTAAAGAATGCACATGTACAGCCTGAAGAGATATCCTATGTCAATGCACATGCTACTTCCACACCTCTAGGAGATGCTGCTGAAAACAAAGCTATCAAACATCTTTTCAAAGACCACGCACATGCCCTCGCCATTTCCTCAACTAAGGGAGCCACGGGACACCTGCTGGGAGCTGCAGGGGCGGTCGAGGCAGCATTTACTGCTCTGGCTTGTTACTATGGACAACTACCTCCCACTTTAAACCTGGATTCCACAGAACCAGAATTTGATCTCAATTATGTTCCCCTGAAGGCCCAGGAATGGAAAACTGAGAAAAGACGTATTGGGCTCACCAATTCCTTTGGTTTCGGTGGTACTAATGCAACACTTTGCATTGCTGGCATGTAGGACAGACAAATAATTTGTGATTAAATATTGATTTTTAATGTTATAAACAAACTTTATGAAGTGGAGAAATACTATGTTTCTATAAATGCATATACTTTTATATCTGTGTCAGGGTTTCGCAGTTTTGCCACTACTGATATTTGAGGCTGGATAATTCTTTGTTGGGGAGAGGGGAGTTGTCCTTTACATTGTAGGGTGCTATTACAATCTACCCACTAGATTGTAATAGCAGCCTCTTCCCCAGTTGTGACAACCAAAGATGTCTTTAGACATTGCCAAATGTGTCCTGAGAGGCAAAACAAACCCCATGTGCAAAGGACTGATCTAAGTTTTTCTAATACTTTAGATCAAACAAACTCTTCATGATATTTCACTTGCTCTTGTCTCTTTCCAAAACATTTGGTGAGTAGCTGCTATATGCTAGGTAAAGTTGCTACATGCTACAACTCCAGACACACCATTTCCATGTAATATATAGGAAAGAAATCTATACTAATAAAAGGGTAATATGCTAATTAGACCAAGTGACTGGACATCTTCTGGATGCCTGACTTCCAGACAGTTAGAGGGCAACTAGGCCAGCAGGGGGGCAGTTGGAGGATGACTAGGCAGGCCTGCAGGGGAGCAGTAGTGGGGGGCCAGGCCAGCAGGGGGAAGTTGCGGGGCAACCAGGCCAGGAGGGGGGTAGTTGGGGGCGACCAGGCCAGCAGGGGACAGTTGGGCAGTGACCAGACTGGTAGGGGGGCAGTTAGGGGGGTAGTCAAGCAGGCAGGCAGGCAAGCGGTTAGGAACCAGTAGTCCCGGATTGTGAGAGAGATGTCCAACTGCAGGTTATCCCCTCAGGGGTCCCTGATTGGAGAGGGTGTATGAATTTCGTGCTCTGGACCTCTAGTACATATATCATGAAATTTGTATGATGGGTCAACATTCTTTAAATATAGCAGTCAGCTAGCAATGATCTATTTATTCTTTACCTATCTAGCTCCTTTCATATTATCTATATTGAAATTCTAAAAGAAGGAAGTGAAATTGGTTTGGCATTTCTTATTCTGTTTGTATTGATGGCGGTACCTAGTGATTAATGGAGATAAGGGTTCTTAGAAAGTAGAACAGATCTTGGTGATACAAGCAATGCCACCTTATTCCACCTGCAGCTATAATAGAAATTTTTTGTGTTTACTTCCAACATTTCACCCCAATCGCTGGTGGTACTTCTACTTTTCCACCTTGAGCTTTCTCTAAAGCCAAAAAATCTCATTCATCTCCATTGGCTGGAAGTGTTGGGATGGGAAAGGGTGCAAATTCTGTAGAGGCTCAATCAGCAGCTTCTGAAGGATGAGAGTCGGGCGATAAATGTCTCAAGCCTCAGTTGCAACTTCTCAGCTTGCCGGAAACCAATAATTGTCGCACTAATAGAAAATGTGGACAAGGAATCCGGAAGGCTGGTCAACGTTGAAGCTCTGAAAGGTCAGAACCAGCCACTCCCTCTCTAATTGAGACAGTGGTAGCTGAAGCAACTTCCCCACCAAATAATCATGTTAATCCTTACTAATAAGATAATCTGTTACTGGAATTGCCTGTTTCAGGGCAAAGGCTGTATCCCAAACCTGAATAAAAGGGATGGCAAGGCCAAAGGAAGGCTGTAGTCTTCTTACTAGAGGAAGGCTCCCACCTGGCCCCCCAATATTCCCAAATTAATACTTCCCTAGTCTCTTTTCATTTGCGTGTGGCCTCCTCCAGAACCCAAACCCTGAACCCGGAGCCCTGAACCTCTCAGGACATGAAAGAGGTTCCCACATCAGCTTTGCCCTGGTAGTGCAAAACCAGCCACAGCCCCTATGCAAATGAATGGGTGTGGCAGGATTTTGTTTGCAGGGAAGGGAGGAGTAGATTTGACCAAAGGGATGTGGTTTGAAAACTGTTCTAACTCCAAGGAAACGCATTGAAAGGTTTAGCTAGCTAACTTTCTATATCAGTGGGGTATCCAGAAATTTTGCCATATAAGATTGGAAAACTGGATTTCAGTATTGGATTAATAATCTATATAATAAAGAGCTAATGTGCTAATTTGACCAAACAGCAGAACAATCATCTGGATGACCTTCCAGAAGAAACGGGGCCTGCGAGGGCTAACCGAGGCTGTGAGGGCCGGCCAAGGTAGCCAGGGCTGCGAGGACCGAGCCCCTTGCACAAATTTCGTGCACTGGGCCTGTAGTAATTATAATAACAATCCTTAATGTTTGTATTATACAGTGGTACCTCGAGATACGAGTGCCCTAACATACGAGATTTTTGAGATACAAGCCATCGAGCGAGCGATTTTTGCTTTGAAATACGAGCAACATTTGAGATAGGAGTAATCGCGTGGATTGGCTAGCTGCACACGACCAACCAGTTTACTGCGACTTGAGCGTCTCATAGTTTCCCACGCCTCAAGGTTATAGAACAAATTAAACTCGTATCTCCAGGTACTACTGTACCTACATTCCAGGCATTGTTGCAAGTACATTTCTTATTATCTTTTCATTTATTTCTCACAACAACTGTAATTTAGTAATAATAGTATCCAATTTTATGGATAGGATATTTGAAATTTAATGAAATTAAAAAGCTAGTCCAAAGTTACACAAACAGTTGCAAACACTCAAGAGTGTCCTCTGATTCCAGAGAGCAGGCTCTTAATCTCCTAAACATGCCAGCTACTCAAGAGTAAGGATTGAGGCTCTCTACCAAGGCAGATCCTCTGGGGAGGAGCAGAGCTAACTCATTTCTGAGTTGCGAGAAGGAATGTATCTCCTTGCATCTCTCCTTTTGTCCGAAAAAGAATAAAGATGTAATTTGTTTTGTTTATGCAGGTACTGACATATTATATTAGAATGTATGAAGACTGATAACCAAACCCCAGCTTGAAAATCAAAATGATCCTTCTCTAAATATAAATAATGTACTCTTTCCAGACTTACTATCTGTACTTTTTTGTAATTTAAAAAATTCATCATACTACCTTAAAGAAAGGACCTATTAATTTATAGGTAAAAACTTTGATGGTATATTTTTCATTTACCATCAGATGGTGTGTGATACAT
This sequence comes from Lasiurus borealis, assembly GCA_004026805.1. Classification (NCBI taxonomy): domain Eukaryota; kingdom Metazoa; phylum Chordata; class Mammalia; order Chiroptera; family Vespertilionidae; genus Lasiurus; species Lasiurus borealis. The sequence goes on from PVJN01014129.1 coordinate 5,023, forward strand.
GCTCATTTTAAACAAGGTAGTGCAGAAGAATATAATTCACCTATTCTTGACTCCCCTTACACTGGTTAATAGCATAACCTCAAAATAACTGAAATGTGTACAGTGGTACCTCGAGATACGAGTGCCCTAACACGAGATTTTTGAGATACGAGCTGTTGAGCGAGTGATTTTTGCTTTGAAATACAAGCAACATTTGAGATACAAGGATCACGCAGAACGGCCGGCTGCACACGACCCACCAGTTTACCGAGACTCCAGCGTCTCATAGTTTCTTACGCCTCAAGGTTACGGAACAAATTAAACTGGTATCTTGAGGTACCATTGTATTGCCATTTTGATGCGGCCTAATTTTAGCACTAACATGAGAATTCCTTTATTGTTTCACTGGTTAATTACACCTAGAAAAACCCTATTCGAGATATCCTGGTGGCGAATAACCCATCTGAAGATCTCCTTGTTTTCCAGAGTGCTTTGGTGGAAAGAAGGAGATTTGGACTCAATAGACCTCGATTTAAGTCACACTTACCGGGCCTCAGTTTTCTCCCATGTAAATTGAGTCAGTAACACTACTTATGCACAAAACGTTTTTGAGCCTCAAGGTTGATCAAAACACTAAGTATAATTCTCTGTAAAGAGTGGCCATTATGTTAAGAGGTGAGTGTGGTCTTTTCCATATTAATAAGTTACCTAGGAGCTTGGTTGTTAAATCTGGAAAAACTTGATCAGTGTAGGATTTTATTGTTTTTATATATCTATATTGATATATTGTGACTTATTAATATTGTGTCATCCTGTAACCTGTTATTAAATGGTAAAAAGCTTTGCCAAGGTAAAAGCATTGGTCTTTAGAAATATCTCCTAAAATAAGTGGTGTGAAGCATAGAAATGTTAACAAAGAAGCTTATGAAATGAAAGAGATGAAAGGTTAGAAAGCTGCCTCTCTTGGCTGACTCAGGCCCACCCCTTCCCAGCAGCAGGGACTGGGGGGGGGGGGGCGGCGAGGGGGATGGTGGAAGGGATTAGTTGACCTCTCAAGGTTCCTTGTAGTCTGCAGTATTTTTTTTTTAAGTCTGTTTAAAGATTGCAGTAAGACTGCTGATGTGAAATCCTTTGTACACAGTGATGGTTGAAAACACCAGCTCCTGTCCTGAATCTCTGCCTGCCTGGTTATAATTATATGCTTGAGATTAACAGGACTCAAATGCTCATGTTTTATACAAGTCATTGGATCCCTTTTCTCCTCAAGAATGTTTTTAAAACTGTATTTTAGACGGAAGCAAGAGGGAGAGGGTTGATTTAAAAATGCATTCAGATACAGAAGGATTTAGATTATTTTAATAACTAAGCTTAGTTACCATATTGCAGTTCAGAAAGATGGATGAATAATAAGGTAGAATGCTAAGATCCAGGAGGTAATCCCTGAGACAGGACATCACTGGAACAGCATATTAACTAGAAAAGAGTCTTTCTTAGCAGAGAACAGATAATTCCCCAAATCCATAAGCATCTGGTATATAATAAATAGCTTGTATAGTATTTTTTTTCAATCTTTATTGTTGAGATTATTACAGATGCCCCTCTTTTTTCCTCCCATAGCTCCCCTCCACTCAGTTTCCACCCTACCCCAGGCCCTCGTCACTCTATTGTCTGTGTCCATAGGTAATGCATACATGCATGTAAGATCTTTGTCTATTCTCTACCTGCATCCCCCTACACTGCCTTCCCTCTGAGAATAGTGAGTCTGTTCCATTTCCATGTCTCTGATTCTATTCCATTAACCAGTTTATTCTATTGATCAGATTTTTTTATTTATTTGATTTTTAGATTCACTTGTTGATAGATACCATATTTTCCGGTGTATAAGATGACTGGGCATATAAGATGACCCCCAACTTTTCCAGTTAAATTATAGAGCATGGGATATATTCGCTCTGTAAAATGACACCTGGCATATAAGACTACCGCTGACTTTTGAGAAGATTTTCCTGGGTTAAAAAGTCGTCTTATACACTGGAAAATATGTTATTTATTTGCTGTCACTTTGTTGTTCATAATTTTTTATTTTTACTTTTTTCTTCTCCCTCTTTTTAAAGAATACCCTTCAGCATTTCATATAATACTGGTTTGGCGGTGATGAACTCCTTTAGCTTTTTCTTGTCTGTGAAACTCTTTATCTGACCTTCAATTCTAAATGATAGCTTTGCTGGGTTGAGTAATCTTGGTTGTAGGTTCTTGCTATTCATCACGTTGAATATTTATTGCCATTCACTTCTGGCCTACATAGTTTTTGTTGAGAAATCAGCTGACAGTTATAGGGGCACTCCCTTGTAGGTAACTAACTGTTTTTCTCTTGCTTCTTTTAATATTCTGTCTTATTCTTTTGCCCTTGGCATATTAATTATGATGTGTCTTGGTATGGTCCTTTTTGGATTCCTCTTGTTTGGGGTTTTCTGGGCTTCCTGGACTTGTAAGTCTATTTCTTTCACCAGGTAGGGCAAGTTTTCTGTCATCATTTCTTCAAATAGGTTTTCAATTTCTTGCTCTCTCTCTCTTCTTCTGGCACTCCCATAATTTGGATGTTGGTACACTTGAAGTTGTCCCCAAGGCTCCTTACACTGTCCTCATATTTTTGCATTTTTTTTCTTTTCTTTTTGCTCTTCTTATTGGGTATTTTTTGCTTCCTCATATTTCAAATCATTGACTTGATTCTTGGGATCACCTCATCTACTGTTGAATCCTTGTATATTATTCTTTATTTCAGTCAGTGTGTGCTTAATTCTGACTGATCCTTTTCCGTTGGTTTTTCTTTCTTTTTTTTTTACATTCTCACTAAGATTCTTGAAGGTCTCACTAAGACCCTCGGAGGTTTCTAGAAGATTCTTGAGTAACCTTATAACTGTGCTGTTGAGCTCTATATCCAATTGTTTGCTTTCTTCCATTTCTTTCATTTGTGATGTGTTTCTTTGTTTCTGCATTTTGGCTGCTTCCCTGTGTTTGTTTCTATGTATTGGGTAGTTGCTAAGTCTTCTTGAGTTGATGGAGTAGCCTTGTGTAGTAAGTATCCTATAGGGCCCAGTGGCTCAGCCTCCCCAGTCATCTGAGGTGATCTTTTTCTGTGAACTCTCATATATGTACATGAATAGAAATCTGTCCTTTTTCTTCCTCATCTGTTTCTCATTTAATTCACAGGCCCCCAGTAACTGAATCCCTGCCCCAGTTGGTTGGTACATTTGGGAAGCAACTGATCATGTGTCTCACATCAATGTTTCTCTCTCTCTTTTTCTCACTTTCTCCTTTCCTTCTCTCCCTCCCTTCTGCTCTCTATAACAAACTCAAAGGAAAAATATCATCCACTGAGGATTAACAACAAAATTTATAAAAACAAAACCAAACCAAAATCAATCTTCACACTTAAAAAATGTGTTAATATCATCATGTATCCAATTGGAGTTTAAATTTTCCCAAATATCTCAGACATTTAAAAAAATTGATTTATTTAAAACAGGATCCAAAAAAAATCAAACAAAAACAAAACAAAACAAAACAAAAAAAAAACGATAAAAAAAATAAATAAAATAGGATCCAAATGAGATAAATACTTTGGCAGGTATAGCTCTGAAGTTGTTTTTAATCCAAAGCAATCAGTCTTCTTTCCTTTCTTTACCCTTTGCAATTTATCTATTAAAGAAACAAGTCAGCAAACAATTTTCCACATCTGTATTTTGCTGGCTACAAACCTATGGTGTCATTTAAAATGTCCTATCCTTTGTGTTGCCTAGAAATTGGTGGCTAAAACTGGGGACTTGACTTGATCCAAGGTCAGAAGAACATGTGGTCTGCAAGGGTAGTATGTACCTCCTTGAGTAACACATAACAACTATTGTGTTTAATGTTAGCAGATTAGCCGAGTATTATAATTTGCTAATTTTGAATAAAAATCAGCAGTGGAAGTGATATCTCTTTGTACAGGAGAACAATATAGTGAAATTATTTAAATTTATCCTTATTGATTGGGCATCACAGCAACTATAAATAGATGGTGATTAGCAGACCTTCACTGGTGCAAACCCTGGACTGCTCCTCATTTGAATCACCTTATATATCCAGGATCTATTCACTTAACCATCTCTAATGTTCCTGCTACTTTGGTCTATGTCGCTGTCATCTCCTGTCTACATTAGTACACTAGCCTCTTAACAGGTCTCTGTGCCTTTGTACTTGCTTCTCTACACCTGTTCTCAACTCAGTAGCCAGGATAACCCTTTTAAATTCTGGCTTTTTCATCTACTACACAAGTTATTTAAACTCTCCAAGTCCAATTATTCTTATCTGTAAGAAGTTAACAATACTTACCTTATAAGCTTTTATTCATTAAGCATTTATTGGCAGCTAAAATGTATAAAGAACTGTATCTAATAGGTATTGGGGATAAGATCCTCTATAATAAAAGGCTAATATGCAAATAGGCCAAATGGTGGAGCAACCAGAACAATTGAACAGCTGGTCGCTATGATGTGCGCTGACCACCAGGGGGCATGTGCAGAATATGGCGGGTGTTGGCTGTAGTGGGATGGTGGAGCAGGTGAGCGGGGGTGCCAGACCAAGGCAGGGTGTCAATCCCTGTCATCAGGGTGAGCTTCTGGTGGTTACTGAAAATTCTTTGCTCCTGCGCGTCGTGATCCCAGTCGGTACTCACATCTGCTGCCAGCGTTAGAGCCGCTGTTTACACCCACTGCAGGTGTGGGTCCTGATCACTCAGCGCCATCAGTGGGTGTGAGCGGTAGCTGCTGGCCCTGATTGCCCCTGAGGGCTTCTCCACCTTCCCCTGCTCCTGAGGGGCAATTGGGGCAGTAGCCACTGCTGGCATCAGTCCCAATTGCTCAGTGCCGTCAGCTGGTGTGAGAGCCAGCACCATTAGCGAGTGGGAGCATTGGTGCCAGCAGACGGGGGGCCCGGGGCTATAGCGGAAGGGGCCAGGCAGAGGAGCAGAGAATGGACTAAGACCCACCCCCATGCCCATCACAGCCTCACAGTCCACAGTTCCTTTTAAAGTGCATGAATTTGTGTACTGGTACTGGGCCCCTAGTAATATATATAAAGTGCCTGGTACACAGTAGTTGTTCAATAAGTCATAGTTATTATTATTGCTATTATTATTATTACTAATGTGCATATGTAAATCAGCAATAAGACTTTTGGAATGGTGGTAGTACAGATATATCAGTTAGCCTTCTAACTAACTAACTAGAGGCCCCCACCTGGTATCTTTGTGATGCTTTATCTGCCAGGAAAAAGGATTTTTTTCCCCTTTCTAACTGAAAGTACCATGTCTTTCTGCAACAGCTGTGTGACTTCTGACAATCCTAATCAACTGTGTCCCAGAACAAAATGAAGCTGTTTTCTCTGAATACCATTCTGTTTCACGATGCTTGATAGAGATTCGCTAATAATTTTGATATGGTAAAGAGTCAGTCAGTGGAAAATTAGAAATTTTAATGAAGATTCTCATTAGTTGTTCTGCACAAATAATGGGGCTATAATCCAACTCAAGATTCTTAGCAAAGCAATTCCTATTTCAATTATCACAAGTAATTATTAGTTAGTGTTTATGTCACTTTGTGCTTCTTAAGTACTTTCAATTATTTTTTCTTTGAAAAAAAAAAAAAACATACCCAAAAAACAAAAAACCACAACACTAAAGAACCAGAAAACAAACTCTATGAGGCATCTCAGAATGTTAATCTCCATTTCACAGATGGGGGAATGTGGGATAGTTATTGAGCAAACACCAATGTATTCTGTTATCCTTACAAAAATAATACAAATTTCCCTCCTAATGGTTGGCCATGAGCAGTCCCTACTATTAAACACATAGGTTTTCAATTTCTTGCTCTCTATCTTCTTCTGGCACCCCTATAATTTGGATGTTAGTACACTTGAAGTTATCCCAAAGGCTCCTTACACTGTCCTCATATTTTTGCATTCTTTTTTCTTTTTGCTCTTTCTGTTGGGTATTTTTTGCTTCCTCATATTTAAAATCATTGACTTAATTCTTGGGATCACCCAGTCTATTGTTGAATCCCTGTATATTTTTATATACGGGGATTATACACAAAAACACCAACATGTACATGCATGGTAGAAAAGATGCTCTTGGATCAATGCTTCTAATGCTCAGCAAAGAAAAAGACTCCCTGCATGATTTCTCTCCAGAAAATTCATGTGTTGAGTAAACCAGGTCTAAAGATGGTGATTTCGTCACTTCTCTGCTCACTTCCTGCCTTCAAAATTCCCATTCTCCTTCCCTAGATGATTTGGTTCAGTGGATGGAGCATCAGCCTGTGGACTAAAGGGTCCCTAGTTTGATTCCAGTCAAGGCCACATACCTGGGTTGCAGGCTCGATCTCCAGTGTGAGGCATGTAGGAAGCAGCTGATGGATGATTCTTTCTCATCATTGATGTTTCTCTCTCTCTCTCTCCCTTCCTCTCTGAATCAATAATAAATATATTTTAATAAATTCCCATTCTCCTCATCTTATTCTATTCTTTTAATTCAGTTGACCAACAAGTCAGTCGATGTTTGCTGTGTAGCAATTACACTGTTTCCGTTGCATGCAACTATAAGCATTTATTGTTGGCCCATGCACCTGTGGGCTGTCTGGGCTGGTTAGCTCCATGCTGAGGAGATAGTGTCTTGCATCAGGTATGCTTATGGCAAAGACTTTAGGGCAATAGAATAAGCTTAATGCATAAGTTTAAATCTTTGCAGATGGCTCAATGGCTCTCCCAAAGTCAAGGTGCAGGACAGCTTACTCCTCCCACTGGTGGGCCATAGCAAGGGTTTTGGGTGTATTATTGGTGAGAGTTGAGAGATAATCAAGTCCTGCAGACACAGGCAGCATCTTCCTCTTTTCCTTTTCCCCATCTCTTCTCTGACTTGCCTGTTAGAGTGTCACAACATCGGCAAGATCGGGCCACAGTAAGACAGAGTCTTAGCAAGACCGTGATTCCCAAGGATGCGCCAAGTAGAATGTTAATACCCAAGGAGGCTATTCAGGGATTTCCCATGGATGTTAGATTGATGGCTAAAATACTCTAATAATATTCTACCCTTGTAGTTAAACCCCTTGCAATGTGACTTTGAAGATCTTCTCATCAAGAGTTAGAATTCATTTCCCTGCCTCTCAAATCTGGGCTGACTGGTGACTTGCTTTTTTTTTTTTTTTTAAACATATTTTATTGATTTTTTACAGAGACGAAGGGAGAGAGATAGAAAGTTAGAAACATCAATGAGAGAGAGACATCGATCAGCCACCTCCTGCACGCCCGACAGTGGAGACGTGCCTGCAAGCAAGGTACATGCCCCCGACCGGAATTGAACCTGGGACCTTTCAGTCCGCAAGTCGACGCTCTATCCACTGAGCCAAACTGGTCTCGGTGACTTGCTTTTTTGGTTAATGGCATGCAGTGGACCTTATGGGATGCCAATTTTGAGCCTAGTCATCCAGGGGCTTTCTCTCCTTGCTACCACTATGAGAAGAAGCCCAGGCTAACTTACTAAAAGGTGAGAAGACCATTTAGGGGAGAGCGGAGACCTCCAAGTTGTCCCTGCTGAAGAAGGCACTGGTGATCAGCCAGTGTATGATCAACCTGCCAGTTCACATCAGACACAGAAAAGGTCCCAGATCAACACGCTGCCTGGTTGACACATATGTGTTTGAGAAATAATACATCTGTTTGAGCCACTGCGTTTTGGATGGCTTGTTAGGCAGAAGTACTAATTTAAATACTTGGAGCTTCTCATCTTGGCTGCTTTGTACCATAGTAAACCTTTTCCAGATCCTGCATATTTTGGGGGCAGGCTAGAGGTGATAAACTATCCCCTAGTACCTTCCATATTCCCCAAACCTGCATCCTCACAGTTCTTGAGATTTTCTGTGACTCTTCCCCAGTAAGCATTTATGGTGAAAAGAATATACAACACAAATTGATTTTGGAGAATGTGATTACTGAGACGATAAAAAGGAAAGCAAAGCACACAATGGCTTTGTGTTCAAGCTGTCAGATGCATTCTAATTTCTGTAACAATGGTAATTAATTTTAGCCAGATAGAAAATCCATTTTCTTTGAGGAATCAGTGAACTATAGAGAAATTTGTCAGTAACCATTGTCTGGAATTTTAGTCTCCAGGAGGCACAATCATTTTACAATGACAGCTATTATATGGGAAAATCAACCTAAGAGAAAGCTATTAGGCGCTACTGTATATTTCTGTGACAATGGGATTGAAGTCAAATAAAAAGGTAAGAGGGATGATATCAAAGATCTACTTTTTTTTCAGCACTAAAATGTGATATAAAAAACGAAATGTAAAAAAATAGGTGTGGTGGTTTACAGTTTAAATTTTTACATTATCACACATTTCAGGGCATGATCTTTGGGGACTGAGGAAAATAGCAACTTATGAAAATATCAGGGGAATGCTCCATTTTTTGCCATTAAATCTACAATTCTACTGTAAATTTTCTGTGGTTTAGTGTTTTGTTATCAACATTTTCCTGCTCATCACTGAACTCTACCAGATTCACTTTCACATTTGTGGGCATATGCTACTACTTCATTTTTTTTATAGTGTGCTGTGGTAGTTGAACTGTAGTACTGGTTTTAAATTAGCCTACCAGAGCAATGTGTAATTTATTACAAGTGAAATCTGTATGAAAAATGTAAGGGAATGTTTCATAGTGTTTCTATGTGCATTGATGAACCTATTTATCTACTTGGAAGAAGTTTTTCAGATGTGGGGTGGATTTGCATTGCTCCATTTGGACAACCTCATGTCCCTGGCTGGAGGGCACAGGTGTTATGATTCTACTAGAGGCCCGTTGTATGAAGATTCATGCAAGAATAGGCCTTCCTTTCCCTGGCTCCGCTCCCGGCCATCTGGGAGGCTGCAGGTCTTCCTGTAGCTCCCTCCATTCTGCACCCCCCTCTGCCTTCCCCTCATAGTAGGTATTCCACCCCACCTGGCTGCTCTGCTCCTGCATACGCAAATCAGTCCACCATCTTTGTTGGGTTAATTTGCATACTCACTCATGATTGGCCTATGGGTATATTGGAGGTATGGTTAATTTGCACATTTCTCTTTTATTAGTATAGATGTGATGTTAGGGTATGTACAAGCATTGAATAAATGCATAAGGCATTTGGGGGCTACAAAGAGGTCAGTCACCTTCCAGGAAGCATCTTTGTAGGGACAATGGGAACATGAAGGAGCCAGGCCTTCTTTGCCTACTGACCCTTGCTTGTAAGTTTCCTCTCTATAAAAAGCCTTTGCCTTAGAGCATTTCATGTGTTGTTTTGGAATTCTTCCTGAGCCCTGGAGCTTGACAGGGAATTGATCAGAAAAGGACTTGACTTGCAGAACAATCTGTTTTTAAATGACTCATTAAGGGGAGAAAATAAATGTTTTTTCTCCTAAGAATGTGGGCGCAGCAAGTTTTGTGTTTTGTTCATTGCTCTTTCTCCAGCATCCAAAACAGTATTTGACACAATGAGAGCTGTTTAATGAGCGAAAGGAAATTGGAAGAGGACTGAGACCAAGAAGTGTAGGTTAACTCACACACCAGCTGAAGAAACCCTGAACAGTTACCTCTTCCTGAGGAGCAAACTGAATCACATCCTTAGATTAAACAGCAAATATTTGCCATAATCATTTGGGTTGGCAACCTGCCAGTTACGCAGAAGCTAAAAGCCTGACCCAAACAATGAAATTAGTTCTTTCTTGGTGCTGAGCTGATTCTCTCTTATTGGAAGTACACTTTTAAAAACATTCATACAGTGAGCTGAAAGCAGGATTCTGATGGGGCTGACCTGTGTTCATCACATGCACATTCCTGAAGCAATTTGTTACCGGGGTCAGGAGGATGTTGCACTTGACTGACTGACTCAATGTGGGCCACATGCCCAAAGTGGGGACTAATGGGGAGATTTTGTTACCAGAAGAAAGGGGAGAGAAAAGTGTGCATGCTAAGTGGACATGAGTAGTTAACTGTAGTCTACTCTGATCAGCAAAGTCAAGCCTATGCCTCTTATTTGAGGGGCAAATTGAGCTTTGCCTCTGCTTCTTTGAATTTAAATAGGCTAGAGATCACCCACACAAATGTGTGCAACTTAGAAGACCAAATTATCCTCTGTTATAGATTAGGCAACCGGAAAGTAAAAGACTTTTGCTTTTCCCGAAACATTTGTTCTGCTTCAAGTCTATTCCATGGTGTTTGCATGGTTTCATTTGGCAAAGGCATAGGAAGTACTTAGCTGTAAATGCAGAGTAATTATATGCGGTGTAAGTGACTGAGCCATTACACTCAGGAAGTTAGGGTAAAACCTGTTATAGGGAAACAGCCTTTGGATTTATCCTGTAATTAATCTAGATTTGCTACAACTACGTTCTAGAAAAATGTTTCTTGGCCGACTTTCAAGAAATTTAAGAAGAATAAAATTCATATTATTTAAAATCGTTATAGCATTGCATGAAAAAACGAAATCTTGGAATTGGCCAAATGAGGCGGCGAGAGTTCTCTCTGAAAGGAAGGTAATTTAGAGACACTAGTAATTTAATTGCTTCCGGTCATCAGCAGGTTTTAAATTTGTCTTTATGGTATGTGTGCTTTTTACCTTGTTGATTTTGGGATTTGAGACCATGATCTGTCAAAAACAATGAAAAATGTGAAGCTATCTCTAGCTTCAGCTTGTAATTAAATTAATTTTCATAGCTATTTTCTATCCTCAATATTTCCCCATTCATTACACCATCCCCGTGAGGAAGGTCATGGTAGAGGAGTGGAGAAGCAGAGATATTAAGAAGTTTTTCTAAGGTCAAATCCTATCTAATAAAGGGGGAATATGCTAATCGACCATCACTCCATCAGGAAGATGGCTGCACCCACAGCTGAGGCCAAGTCCCACAAGGAGCCTTAACAAGCAATCAGCAGGGACCTGAGGCTATGCCCTCCCCCGCCCCCATGGGGCTTGACAGGAGACCTCAGGCTGTGCTCCCTGCCCCAGCGCCAGACCAGGGGACCTGAGTCCATGTCCTCTGCCCAGCAGGGCTTGATGGGGGACCTCAGGGTGCACTTCACATCCTGATGCTGGGCTAGGGGACCTCAGGTTGCTCCCCCAACCCTGGCACCAGGCCAGGGGATTTCAGGTCGCATTCCCCACCTGGCGGGGTTTGACAAGGGACCTTAGGCTGTGCCCCCTGCCCTAGCACCAGCCAGGGGACCTGAGGCTGCATGCCCCCTGCCTGCCTGGGATTGACAGGGGACCTCAGGCTATGCTCCCCACCCAGCAGTGCTTGACAGGACACCTCAAGGTGCACTCTCAGTGCTGGGTCAGGGGAACTCAGGCTGCACCCCCAATCCAGCAGGGCTTGATGGGGGACCTCAAGCCATGTCCCCCACTCAGCATAGCTTGATAGGGGACTTCAAAGTGCATCCCTTGTGCTGGGTCAGGGGAACTTAGGCTACACTCCCTGTCCATCAGGGCTTGACATGGGACCTGAGACTGTGCCCCCCTCCTGGTGCTGGGCCAGGGGACCTGAGGGTGAACCCATCTGCCTGGCAGGGCTTGATGGGGGACCTCAGGCCTTGCTCCCCACCCAGCAAAGCTTGATGAGGACCTCAAGGAACACCCCCATCCTGATCTGGGCTAGGGAACCTCAGGCCATGTCGCCCATTCTGGCACTGGGCCAGGGGACCTGAGGCTATGCCCCATGCCTGGCATGCCTTGACAAGGGTGGGACTGGCTGGGTCTGGATCTAGCCCAATTAGGGGGCGGGGAATGGCTGCGTCTGGGTCTCATGCGATTTTGAGGCACATGTGGGAGTGTGGGGACTTGATTCTGAGTCCCGTGGTGCACCCCAGATTCTGACAGGAGTAAGGTTTTAATATACATTTTACTAATTTTCTTTCATCTCTGATACTTCTATTATAGAGAAAGGGCAATAGCAGTATTAAATTATTTCCTCTAATTAACCCCCTTTTAATGTGCATGAATTTCCTGCACTGGGCCACTAGTAGAGAATAAATGGCAGGTGTGGGACTTAAACATAAGTCTTCTATATCAAATAGGATGCCTTTGGTTATGTATGATAGGATACCTGGCTAATAGTGGCTTAAACCAAAATAATACATTTAATAATCTTGCATATAAAGAAGACTGAAAGCACGTGGTTCTAGGTTAGTTCAAGGAGCTAACCACAACTGGGCATGTGCCCTGACAGGGAATGAAACTGGCCAGGCAATATTCTTGTGGTTTTATCATGTTAAAATATTTCCTTGTTAGAATTAGATATAGTGGATTTTACCAATGACCTCCTCACTCCTAATTGTTCTTCTGTGCCCTGTGACATGTAACTTTTCAGCACTGTCCATCCCACTGTGGGCAGAATGTAATGTTCTACCCCCGTAGGCTAAGATGATTTGTTTTGGTCAATGAGATGTTAGAAATGTTGTACAAGTAGAGTCTTGAAAAGTGTTTTTCTGGCCGAGACCAGTTTGGCTCAGTGGATAGAGCGTTGGCTTGCGGACTGAAAGGTCCCAGGTTCGATTCCAGTTGGGGGCATGTACCTTGCTTGCGGGCACATCTCCACTGTGGGGTGTGCAGGAGGCAGCTGGCTGATCGATGTCTCTCTCTCATCGATGTTTCTGACTTTCTATCTCTCTCCCTTCCTCTCTGCAAAAAATCAATAAAATATATTTTAAAAAAATGTTTTTCTGATTGAGCTTCTGACCATTGTCCTACAAATGGTATTCCTAGCTAGCCTGTTTGCTCTGGAAGAACAGTGAAAGCAGAAATGCCCAGATAAGCCTGGACAATGTGGTTCAGTGGTTGAGCGTTGATCCATGAACCAGGAAGTCACCAGTTGCAGGCTTGATCCCCAGTGTGTAGTGTGCTGGAGGCAGCCAAGCATCATTGATATTTCTATCTCTTTCTCCCTTCCTTTCTCAGAAATAAATAAAAACATATTTAAAAAAAAGGAACTACCCAGTTAAGCTGATTTAGTACAGCTCTGACAAATCAGAGCCACCCAACCTACAGACACTTGAGTGAGGCCAGCAAGATCAGCAGAGCCTCACAGCCAACCCATGGACATATGAATACTAAATGCTTGTTTTTTGTGTGACAATGAGAATTTGTAGCTGCCGCTACACAGCATTAATGTGGCAACATAAAACTCATACATTTTGATTTAGCTATATATTTTTAATGGTATACATAGTTATTTGTAGTTTTTAAAAGCATTGATATATTTTTTTGTATTTTTTCAAGATAATACATGCACTTTAGCTGAAGTGATAATGTACATCCATTATAATTAGATAAAAGTAAAAATAAAAAACAAACAAACTAACAAACAAACAAAAACCTCCTTAGTTGTTTCTAGACATCATTCCTATCTTGACCTTTTAAATTAACTTGGCTATTTATTTTTCATATAGATGAAAATATTTTCAGTGGTTAAAGAGGAAGATAATTACTTGCTCAATTATAGAAAGAAAATGGAAAAGCTAAATTACTAAGAAAAAGGGAAAATGACCAAACTAATAAGCTAAATTTATTTTTAAAGTTGGCTTAAAAGCTTGTTAATTTACTTTATTTTAACCAGTTTCATCAACCCTTAGAATGCTGTGCAATTTAATTTCTTACAACAGTGAACATTATTCTATATAAATTTAAAGCCATGACTCTAACTTCATTTTTCTATCTCTGCACCCATGGGCTCATATTAATATTTATGCTAAGCTAATAGAAAGTTTTTGTCCATTCTCACTTTAGACTTTGAAATGAGATAATTAGTTCCCATAAGTTAAGCAGGATTGAATTTCATTGCATACTCAGTCCAATTATCCTTGAAATCCACAGATAATCCCCAAACCTCATTTGAGTGATTAGTATCCATGTATAAATAACAAGCCTTCCATTCAGAATTGTAATAAAGAAGTAAGATGAACCTTTTCAAAAAATTGATTTAGAGAGATAGAGAAAGAGAGAGAGAGAGAGAGACACCTATGAGAGTGAGAAACATCAGTCAGTTGCCTCCTGCAGTTGCCCCTACTGGTGATTGAACCTGAAACCTAGTATGTGCCCTGACTGAGAATGGAACCCACAACCTTTTAGTGTATGAATAATGCTCTAACCAACTGAGCCACCCAGCCAGGGCAAAGATGGAGATTTTAAAGTTCACTTCCTTGTCCCTTCTCAAACCCATGACTTTTTGATTCTTTCCGATCATCAGTTATGCTTTCCATCTTCTTTTGCCTTCCCCATCCAATCTGAGTCCTGTGCTTGTCCCTTCAACCACATTCCTCACATAAAGTTCTCTCATCTGTTGAACCTTCCACTACATCTACTGGGCCAGCCCTCAGCCCGACCCTGCACCGGTGGATCTCATTGGAGGGGTATGTTCACCATCCCTCCAGGGCCCTGGCTCTTCTCCTGTGCCCAGCATTATGGGCAGATGACCAGTTTTGAAGAGAAAATAGTGATCATCAGAGTGAATATTCCTCAATTTTCTTTATGCGTAATCTTCATGGCTCTAGGTTTTCTTCCTCCCATCTGCCCTCTATATTGCAATTCATTCTTTTTCCTCTGATTAAAAACATCTAGTGAATCTCTTTGGCCTACAAATTCTGTGCATGGCACTCAAGGTGTTCACAATCTGTTGCCCACTTATTTCCAGGTTCATTTTCTGCTTTTAGCTATGCAGCACTTCTCAACCTGTGGGTCGTGACCTGTTTTCTGATGGTCTCAGGCTCTACAGCAATGACTCACAGGTTGAGAACCACTAGCAGGGTTGCCTTAGACCATCAGAAAACACAGATATTTACATTATGATTCACCACAACACGAGGAACTGTATTAAATGGTTGCAGCATTAGAAAGGTTGAGAACCACTGAGCTACAGGGAACTGAGGAGGCCAGGGGGAAGTGGAATGTAACTGGGAGCTGGAAGGAGCTGAAGCGGCAGCCAGGGTAGACTGGCTGTCAATCAAGGCCAGACGAGTGTGGTAATTTGTGAGATTCCATGCAGGCACCATGTTCTAGCAGGCCCCACTCGGAAGGGATAAAGTCACAATTTGAAAGTACAGAGTGGTGTCTTAGCCTGGATTTCCCCGAAAGCGGAACCTGAGATAGAAATTTGTGTCAAGTCACTTTACTTGGGAATATAATCCCAGGAAGCAGGGGTGCATGTTGGAAGAATGAAACAAGAAACCAGGAAAGCCAATAAATACACAGGGTGTGTGATTGAGTGGGCTTAGGCGTCTCATATTGGATCTGGAGAAACTCTGTGAGAAGCCTTACCAAGTGCATTTAAGGACTATTTTCTTGTGGGGGATACAAGAAGGGAGCATTTAGTCATTGACTTCTGCACTCCATAGTCAAGGATGTCCTCATTGATGTTTAACTCTCTTGTATATCTGGATTAAGAATGAATGCATTCTGCTGAAGCCGATTTGGCTCAGTGGATAAAGCATCGGCCTGCAGACTGAGGGGTCCCAGGTTCTATTCTGTAGGGACTTTGACTCTTACTATGAGGGCAATGAGGAGCCATGGCAAGGTTCTGAGCAGAGGCCTTGACTGTGTTCCTCGCCTCCTCTTGGTCTCAGGTGAGCTGAAGGAGCCTTCAATGACTCTTGCTCAGCATGTAACCTTCTGAATCAGATGCTTCTTGTGCACATTTCAGAATCTTCTTAACCCACCTCTTACATTAGCTACTGCTGCTGTTGCTAGTTCTATCAGGCTTTGACCTCCTTTGTGCTGGGGCAAATGAATCACAACTTGCCTTAAATTGCACTGTATAGCTCTTGCTTTCTGCCCAGGGATTCCTTTGAGGTTAACCTATGTTGTCTTTCAAATTGCTTGGAATGCATGCATTCTTTTTTGTTTGTTTGTTTTTTAATATATTTTATTGAGGAGGAAAGGAGAGGGTTAGAGAGTTAGAAACATCAATCAGCTGCCTCTTGCACACCCCCACTACTGGGGATGTGCCCATAACCAACGCACATGCCTCTCTGAAATCAATGAAAATACATATTTTAAAAATTTTATTGATTTTTACCGAGAGGAAGGGAGAGGGAGAGAGAGTTAGAAACATCGATGAGAGAGAGAGACATGGACCAGCTGCCTCCTGCACAACCCCCAGTGGGATATGCCCGCTACCAAGGTACATGCCCTTGACCGGAATCGAACCTGGGACCCTGTAGCCTGACGCTCTATCTACTGAGCCACACCGGCCAGGGCAAAAATACATATTTTTAAAAGTCACCCTTTTATTCTCCTCCAGCTCCTGACCTTTCCTATTTTACATAGCATTTCATCAACTTCTAACTTTCTATAAAATTTACTTTCTTAGTTGGTTTATTATTTCTTTTTCCTCTGCCGGTACAGAAGGCAAGTTTCACAGGCCTGGCATCTTTAAGGGGTTAGTTGGTGAATGTATCCCAAGTACCTGAAAGAGTGACCAGCACATAGTTAGTGCTCAGAAAATGTTAACTTTGGAATAATGAAAGGGCAACACTTTCTGGTGGAAACACTGAAGGGAATTTTGTCCTTAGGAAAGGGGCTCACAGTTGTGCTTTCTTGGACACATCTAGCTTGCAACCCACTCAGCAGGGACACCAGCTGCCTCGTCCTAATTGGAGCAAAGACAGAGATGGGCTAGAATTTTAACCATGACCTTCCTTAGACTGAAATTCAAGCAGAGCAGTGGTGAACACCAATTTATTGGCCTAACAGATTTACAAATGAAAGCAAAATCTGTCCCAGAAAGAAAAATAATTGTGATTATGATATACTTGATCATGATATATTGATACGATGCTTTCACTTACTTAGTACTCTAACAGTCATTTGCTGTAGGTAGGGATTAAGATAGCCACCATAGAGAGAAATGTTTTTTGATATATTTGTGCTTTTAAAAAGAGTTAAAGTTTACACAATATGAACTTAGCCATTTAAAGTACACAATTCAGTGGCATTTAATATATTCACAAATGTTGTGCAACTATGGCTTCTATCTAGTTCCAAAATCCTTTTTAAAAAATATATATATTTATTGATTATTTACAGGGAGGAAAAGAGAGGGATAGAGAGTTAGAAACATCGATAAGAGAGAGACATCGATCAGCTACTCCTGCACACCTCCTGCTGGGGATGTGCCCTCAACCAAGGTATATGCCCTTGATTGGAATCGATCTTGGGACCTTTCAGTCTGCTCTATCCACTGAGCCAAACCGGTTTTGGCTCCAAAATCCTTTTGATTCTCATGAGGAAACCCCATACTCATTATATGGTCAAGCTGCATTACTCTCCCAACAGTTCCTGGCAACCACTAATCTGTTTTCTGTCTCTGTAGGTTTGCTTCTGCTCAATATTTCATGTAAATGAAAGCTTAAAATATGTGAACTTTTGTGTCTGGCTTCTTTTATGTAGCATAATGTTTTTCCAGGTTCATTAGGTTGTAGCATGGTTAGTATTTCATTCCTAGTAACAACTGACTACTATTCCACTGTGTGACATGCCGAACTTTGTCCAGTCATCATTTCCTGGACATTTGGGTTCTTTTCACCTTTCGGCTCTCGCGAATCGTGCTGCTATGAACATTTGTGTACGAGCTTGTGTTTGAACACCTGGTTTCAATTCTTTTGTGTGTATACTTGAGAGTGGAATGTACATTTATTTTTATGCATTTAGTTTTCATTTCTGGAATTTATGTCCTGGAAAACACAGACTTTTATTGAGGTGGCATTAAATAGGCTAGCTAAACTGGATATTAGATAATATTAAGAAAATTACAATATTGAGATGAGAAAGCAAAACTTTCAAATGAAAATATGTAAACCACAGGTTTCATATGCTTGTTACAATTAAATTGAGAATTTGACTCCTAGGCACCTGGCAGATGTCAAAACCTTTTTTTTTTTCTAAGTTAGAAATGAAACCCAGAAGTAAAATGCCTACACAAGCCACAAAACCTAAAAGACAGGTTTGCCTACATAAAAGTGAAAAAAAAATCCTGTACAACAAAAGAGTTAAAGATGACTAGGAAATGGAAGGGAACTATCTGCAATATCAGTAACATAAGGTCAAGGTCTTAAATATGTAAACAGTACTGACAACTCATTAAAAAATACAACGAGTTATATTAAAGGGTAAAAGGCATTTCATCAAAGGAAAAGAATTTGTGGGGGGAGGGGAGAGTTCAGTAGATTGAAAAAAAACTTAAAAGACAGAAATTCAGTATTGATGAGGATGTGGAGAAAAAATAAATGTAAAACAATGTTGATGGGGAGTATATATATTGGTAAAGCTTTCTTGCAGGGCAAACTGGTAATAGGACACATCGACTGATGTGCAGTGATGAATAGAATAGGGAACTCAGAAATAGACCCTCACAGGTCTTTGACACTGGAGCAAAGGTAATTCAGTAGAGAAAGGATCATCTTTTCAACGAATGGTGCTGAACGATTGGAATAGCAGATGTAAAAAAAATGAACCAAACAGCAGACCTTACACATTGTAGTAAACCCCAAAACACTAGGGATAAAAAGAAAGTCCGAAGGGCTACCAGTGATAAAAAAACAGATCGCCCACAAAGGAAAGAACATCAGAATGATGTCCTACTTTTCAGCAGTAACACTTGATGCATGAAAACAAGCGTGCAGTCCCTTCAGAATCCACAGGAGAGTTGTGAGAACAGAAAGAAACGGACACCAATGCCACTTCCACAGGCACCATGTGGCTCTGTTGCATCCTGCAGCCTCAGGGGCTAGACTCAAACCTGGACAGAAAACGAGAGCTCAGCCTCGGCCTGGGGATACATCGAGTACAATACATCGGTAGGAAAGAGAAGTGAAAAGCCGGCATGGTCACAGGGAAACGATTAGTCTGGCTAAGCTAATTAAGTAACGGGAGTCTGGAGAGCTGTGCGTTTCAGCAGCTGTGTGTTTACTGTGGCAGAGCAGCGTTCAAATACACTCATGTCACCCCGGAGCTTCTGACAGCTGCCGGGGCTGACGTTCAAGAAAGCCTTCTGGCCAGTGTGATTGCATGACAGCTCCTTTTGCAGTAAGACATCATGTCAATAGAAAGGCTTTTGCTCAACAACCAAGTAGCGTAGCCTTGTCAGTTCATCAAGAAGTATAATGCCAGGAGGTGCAGTTGAGTCACGTGGAAAACTTCTGATGCATTATCTCACCGACTTACCAAATGGGATCTTGCATTAAAATCACCCCCTATGCCACCAGATGGGATTTTGCAAGTACTGTGCACCGAGAGACGGCCAAGGTATTCAGGGGAGTTTCAAAGCACAGCTGTCAGCTCTGCCTGACGTGGGACCAGAAGAACCAAGTTTGTAAGCGAGTGCTGGCCCAACAGCAGGCCTCTCAGGTTAGCCAATTATGTAAATTGAGCTGCAGGAATGGTCTGTACCCGGCACGGTTTTGGGTGGAAGCCCGGCTGTCGTAAAGCCCTGTCCTGGGTCTAGTTTGAGAAGTTTCTGGCTTCCTTTCCAGTTCTGATTCGATCTGATTTTCCTGGCTGGTGCGGAGGATCTCTCTCCTCAAGCAACTGTGGGCACAGAGCATGACCTTAAAAAAAAAAAATACAGTGGTACCTCGAGATACGAGTTTAATTCGTTCCGTAACCTTGAGGCGTGGGAAACTATGAGCTGCTCAAGTCGCGGTAAACTGGTGGGTCGTGTGCAGCTGGCCGATCCTTGCCATGACTCCTATCTCAACTGTTGCTCATATTTCAAAGCAAAAATAGCTCGCTCGATGGCTCGTATCTCAAAAATCTCATATGTTAGGGCACTCGTATCTCAAGGTATCACTGTGTGTGTGTGTGTGTGTGTGTGTGTGTGTGTGTGTGTGTGTGTATATATATATATATATATATATATATATATATATATATATATATATATATATATAAAATTGATTTCAGAGAAGGGAGAGGGAGAGAGAGCAATATCAATTATGAGAGTGTCATTGATCAGCTGCCTCCTGCATGCTCCACACTGGGGACTGGGCCTATAACCAAGGCTTATGCACTGACCTGGAATTGAACCGTGACCTCCTGATTCATAGGTCAGCATCTAACCACTGAGCAACATTGGCCGGGCCAGAGTATGACCTTTTTAAAGTTGATAATCTTCATAAAGACATAACATTGGCAGAAACAATAAGAATTTTAATCACTGTGTTATATTTTTAAGGCCAACAGGTAGGAATCGTCAAGAACTGGGTAAATAACTTTTAAAGCGAAGAGTCACCATGTGCATTAGTTGTTTTCTGGCTCCTTGAAGCCAAATTACAGAAAAAAGATGATCATGAACATTCTTTTGAGGCGGTGAACACACGTTCTATGTTTGTGTACAAAAATTGTCTTGGGGTCCCATGCATTGACAAAGTTTATTTTTTATGGCAGAAGAGACATATACATTTTGAGAATAGTATGGGGCGATGGAAGAAGATAATTTTGGGCACACTTCTCAGGAACGAAAGGGGAGAAGAGCAGGAAGCTATGGGGGTTTTCAGCCTCTGCTCAGTGCCTTCTTCTGAGAAAATCTTTCAAGGGTTCGAAGGTGGTGTTCTCTTTCACTCAGGATGCTCGGGGCCCCCTGTCCCCCGTCACTGCCACACAGCATCAGTCAGTTTTAGATTTTGTGCTTCTGTCCCAAATTTCATTTGGAAAAAGAGCTACTAGCCTTAAAGAATGTGTAACATCACTTCTTTGACAGAGAATGACTTTATACCCTTAGTTCAGGGACAAAGAGTTACTTACTTGATTTTTTTAAAACTTTTTTATTTCCAAACATCTGTAATTTATGGTTCCCTACTCTCTTTCCCCAGGCATTTAGCAATAAAATCCCCCTGAACTGCAATCGCATTTAACAGCTTCTCTTGGAATCTAGAGAAGGGAAAGTAAGAAAGAGATGGGTAGGTATAGTTAATCAAACTACTAAAAAATGAAGGTGTTCAATTATTAATTAACATATAAAACCCAGCAGATTTCTTATATAAAAACATTATTTCTTATGTAGAAACATAAGCTATTAGAAATTTATATAGAAAATATAATGAAAGAGTGTATTTGTTCAAATTCATATCAAAACCCATAAAATATCCATGAAAATCTTAACAAAAAAGGTAAAAACACCATTAGGAAGAAAACTGTAGAACTCCATTATAGGGCTTTTAAAAAAGTCTTGAATAAATAAATTAAATATTTTGTTTTCAGATAAGACTCTCAATACTCATCATGCTTTTGTCCTTTATAAACAAATCATACAGGCTCTCATAGGACAGTAAATGAGTTACAATAATGCTTGTATCAGTCCTATAGGACCCCTTTGGATTAATTTCTATATATCTACTAAATACAGTTCTAGAAATATAATTTCTGTCTCAAAAACCCTACATATTTAGAATGATGGCAAATAATGTCAAATTGCCCTTTAAGACATGTTTACCAGTATACACACCTACAAATGCTGTTTTGTAGTGCCTTTTTCTTTATATCCCTGTTAACACTGAATGTTACCGATATATATTTATAAATATATATAAATATGTATATTTATAAATATATATAAATATATATGTTTAAACATATATATATGTATATATGTATATATATAAACACACATATATATATGTATGTATATTTAAATACTTGCTTACACTTTAATACACTGGGTTGTCTTAAAAATGATTTGTGGGATATTGGCCTTTTGTTATCTATCCTGCAAATAATTTTCTCCAATTTCCCAGTTGTCTTCTAACATTTTTTTTTTCCTTTTGTTGCATGGAAGTCTTCATTTCTGTGTAGTCAAACCTGTCCTTTAGGTTTCAAGGCTTCTGTAAATGTTTTACTTCTGGGTTTCATTTCTCACTTAGAAAAGCATTTGACACCTGCCAGGTGCCTGGGAGTCAAATTTTCGATCTGATTATAGCAACCATGTGGAAGCTGATCAGTTTTTTACGTCAGTGGCTTCTACTCCAGTTAGGTAGACTGTAGCTTTGGCTACGAATACACCTGCCTCTCTAGATTTTAGGGTGCTATTAGCCCTGCCACCTCAGTTCTCTAATGGATCCAAGAAAAGTAATTGATTTTCAGTTTGTTCAGATTTTTTTTTGTCTTAAGATGGAAGTGATGACTTCAATCATTTTATATATTGAAGCTGAAATCAGAAGCCTTTTACTGAAAATTACTTTTATTTAAATGTCGAATAGGTTTATGTGGCTGTAATTTAGTAAGACAAAGAATCCTGGATGAGGAGCAAGTCTCGGGGGTGCCATATCAGGAATCAGTTTAAAAAGAGAGAGAAGGAGAGAGGGAGAGAGAGACAGAAAAGGAGAGAGGGGGGGGAGAGAGAGAGAGAGAGAGAGAGAGAGAGAGAGAGAGAGAGAGAGAGAGAAAGGAAAAATCTAAGTTAGAGGGAAACATTAATTGGCTATCTTATGCACCCCTTTTTCCCTCTCTCTCCCAACAGGGATCTAGCCTGAAACCTGGGCATGTGCCCTGTCCAGGAATTGAACCAGTAACCCAATCAACTGAGCCACACTAGCCAGGGCAGGAATCAGTTTTAAATATGGAATGTCTGAAAGAACATTTAGACAACTAAGGGAAGATAGGGAGTGGTTGGATATACAGGTTTGAGTCAGGGAAAGAATTGGGGCTGGAGATAAACGTTTCTGTGTCATCACCAATGTGGTATGTAAAGTCCCTCTGGTGGTTTCCTGTCTTCCTCTGCTCAAGACCTTACTGTATGCTGCCTGAGTCGGATCAGCCTCTTGTCCTTTCCCTGACCTCTACCTCTCCCCTTCTGCCCTGTTCACAGAGCTGAAGACACATTGACCTCTTTGCTATCCTACTATCTAATAAAAAAGGAATATGCAAATTGACCGCACACCATCACAAAGTTAGAAAAACCCACAACCAATAAGGAGGGAATATGCTAATTGACTGCCACGGCCTCAAAGATGAGAGCACCCACAGCCACAAGATGACAGCACTCAGTTTCCTTGGTCCCGCCAGGGTGGCAGGCACGTGGCACTGTCCGGCCACCCCCAGGCAGGTCTGGCCACTCCATGCACTTGCCTCTGGAATTCCCCAGTCCTCTCAGGCCTCAGCTGCCCAGGACCAGCCTGAGGCACAGGCAAGCCTCAGATAGCAGCTTCACAGCTGCCCAGGGCTGTCCTGAGGCACAGGCACAAGCCTTGGATGGTGGCTGCCCAGCCACCTAAGGCCGCCCAAGGCTCAGGTAACTAGGGCTGGCTGAGGCTTGTGCCGCTGGCAGTGGCAGCAGCAGAAGTGTGATGGGGATGTCACCTTCCCCTGATCACCAGATCACCTCCTGCCCTTGAGGGCTCCTAGACTATGAGAGGGGACATGCTGGGTTGAAGGACCCTCCCAACCCTTGTCCAGTGCATGAATTTTCATGCACCAGGCCTCTAGTTTCTTAAATAAGCAAGGGCTGCTCCTGCCTCTGCCTTTTTCCTCCTCCTGCAGTTTTCCTCTGGTTGTGACCTTCACTTTCCCCGGAATGCAAAACTCACTTCCTCAATGATGCCTTGCCTCATATTGCTTCCCTGAAATTCAATCTCTCTGTCCTGTTACCTCATATCTATTTCTTCTCCTTAGAATGTGTCACTATCTTACATACTCTATTTAATATTGTTTATTTTATACATCATCCCCAGACATTGCAAGCTCTGTTTGATTCTTAGTATCTGTAGGTTCTATGTGCACATTATAAAACTAAGAAGAATCAGATGAAAATAAGTTTAATAATATATTATGTTTAACTCATTATATCCAAAGCCATTAGCATTTCAACACCTAACGACTATAAAAATTATGCATTTTTGCATTCTTTTCTATGTGTTAATTTACATTACATTGTGTAATTTACATTCTTTTCTGTGTGTTAAGTCTTCAAGTCTGGGGTGCATTTTATAGCAACAACACATTTAATTCGCACAAGCCACATTTCAAATCCTCAACAGTCACCTCTGACTGGAGGCTACTGTACTGGACAATGCTAGGTGGCGTGCTATGTTATCATTTTCTTAGAAGAAGTGGGACATTATTGAAGGGTTTTAGGTAGGGTTTAGGAATGACATGATCATTTTTCCATTAACACAAATTACTGTGGCAGCAGAGTGGAGAATGCATTGGGAGGAATCGAGAGTATATGTAGGGAATTTGGTTTAGGAGACTCTGAGAAAGATGGGCTGAGAGTCAGACGTAACTGCCTGGGTGAAGGTATTGGCAGTGGGGAAAGACAGAAAATTATAAAGATAGCCAGTAAATTCTATAGGGCCTGACAACAATTGGACTCAAGTAGGCGGGCTAACTTTATGTCAGATAATGTTTTGGTTATAATAACTTTTTTGTCCTCTGTCAGACAAAGAACTGGTTTGATTGAAAAACTGTTTTGTAGTGTTTCCCCTTTGTTTTCAGGTATTGCTTGTGATTTTTGTGGGGTTGTGGGACTATGTAGGTCTTGAGTTTTTAGTGGATAAATCTGAATGGCCACATGATGGTGCCAAAAGCTTGGTAGTTTATACGGCTTTTCAGAACTGTTGCAAATTCCTTCTCTGACAGAAATGTTGCCACCATGGCTAAGTTATTTTATTGTAACAAACAAATTTATTGAACATAAATGAAAATATGGTTGTGTTTTTAAAGTAATGATTTATTTCTAATCATGTTCTTAAGTCAGCAGGTAGACCACAGTTCTCATCATTTTATACTTGTAGAATTAGAGTTTTCTAAACCCAGGATGGCACATTCTCAGAATGGTACAGAAGAGAAATTCAATCCTATATTTACTTACTTAAGAATGAAACCAGTAGGATCTGTATATAATAGCTTTCCCATTCCTTTGGCATTTCTCTGTAGTACTTTGGAAGATACACTAAACTTCAGGAAGAGGTAATTATAAAGCTAGTGAATCCAGATGCCTCGATACAATATTTGCAGTGATTAGTTAGAAGTTCTGTACATTATACATAGCAAATTCTTAATATTAGCTGACACAGTGACTGCAAGTGTGAATTAATGAAAACTCAAACCTATTGGTCAAAGAGTGTTACTTTTTTCAAATTAAGTAGCCAGTTTTGGTTGAATACAAAGCATGGCATATAGAAATTTGTAAATATTAGAGATATAATTTTTAGCATGCATTGGAGACCCAAAAAGGGGTCCTTTACTCATTCAACAAACATTCTTTGAGTGTCTACAATGGGCTTGGGGCCATGATTTTCTGATTAGCAGTGACCCTTAATGCCATTACACAATGACCTTCCAGAAATGTAAATGCCTCCAGCACTCACAGCCAAGGAGCACCAAGTGTAAAACCTCTAGTTCTGTCAAGGTCTAGAAACATAAGAAGCCTTCTACTGTGTGCTGGTTCCACAAAGTGCTATAAAACATCAGAACCTAGAATTATCTGTGCCACTGAAGTGTTATCAAGTGCCACAAAGGACCATGATATTGCTAATGTCACTGACCCCTAAAAGTATCTTGGCACTATTTTAGCTTCTAGTCCAGAGGTCAGCCATTTGTGGTTTGCAGACCCATCATCAGCTTTGGTAAATGAAGTTTTATTGGAATACAATCACACCAACTCACTTATATATTATCTGCGGCTGCTTTTGTGCTAGAATGACAGAGGAGTAGTGGCAATAGAGACCTTCGGACTGACAAGTCTAAAATCTTTACTGATTGACAAGTGTCATTCATTCCTAGAATCAGATTTGCCTTTAATACTTTAAATCAAAGCTGCTATTAAGGGTAACAACACATAGAAACACGTTTGTCAATGAGTAAGCATCCAGAAAACCAACTTGGAGGAGTGATTAAGCACTGGGGAAAGCTGCCAAGAAAGTTTTGAGAGCCTATCTTTTGCATTACATTTAGAATAAGATTAGAGGATCTAGGCAAAAGATGATAGGTTTCATCAAAGTTCTCATGATTGCCATTCACTCTATAATTTTGACATTTCTTAAGGATATTGATTTTGTAAAGAGGAAATAAAGAAGAGGAAGTAATACGTATTTTCATACATGAATTCTTCTTGGATTTTAATTCTCAGTTTCAGGAGTAATGATTTCATTAACCTTGAAATACCAGAGTGTGGATAAAAGATTATGAATATAAATGAACTCGTGTTGACATCTACTTTAAATAGCAATCGAAATACTGTCAGAAGGGAAAGGGCTGTTGTGGCAAGTTTGGTGACGAGGCTGAGATGAGGGCTTGAAGCCGCAATATTATGTCATATGATGCTCATTTGTTACTTGCTTAATTTGAAAATATATAAAGAAAATGAGTGTCACCTCTGGGTTTGTGTAGCAGGTTAGAGATGGACCAGTATGGCCCTCAGACCCATTAGGAACAGATTGGCTGATATATGGGATGCCCCTGAGAGTGAGGAACAAATCAAAACTATTTGCACGTTCAAAGGCCCAGGAGATCCTTGGGTACCATCAAAGAGAGACAAGAAAAACATGAATTAGTACCTGGAGCACTATTTGCCAATTGTGTGGCATTGGGCAAGACACTTAAATCTGAACTTGTGTTCTTTGTAAATAAACGGAAGCTCAGCATATCATCATTACTGTCGTCATTACCATCCTCATTGTCATCATTCTTATCAATATTCTTTTTTTTTAAATATACGTATTTTTTTTTATTGATTTTCTACAGAGAGGAAGGGAGAGGGATAGAAAGTCAGAAACATCAATGAGAGAGAGACATTGATCAGCCGACTCCTGCACGCTCCACACTGGAGACGTGTCCGAAACAAGGTACATGCCCTTAACCGGAATCGAACTTGGGACCCTGCAGTCCGCAGGCCGACGCTCTATCCATTGAGTCAAACCGGTCTTGGCAATATTCTTATTATCATGGCATCTTCACTAGTGCTTGGCAATTGCTTATTATAGGTCACCTTTACATAGATTATTCCTTTTAATCTTCAGAGAAAGCATAGATTACTTGCTTTTTTTTTGGCTGATGAGAACATTGAAACTTAAAGAAGTGGTGACTTTCCCAAGTTCACACAGAAGCCATTGACGGAGCTGTGTTGCTCCATGGCCCATTTTTTTTTTTTTTTTTTTAACTCAGTGCTAATGAAAACTCTGGTTTGGTATATCCATGCATTACTGGTAGTTTTGGTATAACCTTTTTGAAAGAAAATTTTAAAGCATATTAATAATCAAATAGTGTTATTATTCTTTTTATCTGGTAATGTCACTTCTGGAAATACCATAAGGAAATACTCTTATAAAATTAAAGTGAATAAGGACAGTCATTACAGCATTATTTGTCATGGCAAATAATTGGTAACTTCCCAAATGTCAAAATAAATGAGGAAAGATTAAGTGAATAACAATATATTACACAGAATCTTAAATATTCTTCAGGAGGTCCATTTGGTAAAATAGTATAAGGCAGAAATCTGTTATGAAATATACCTTTTTATCCACATTATGATGCCAATTCAGTAAAATGTTGCAAATATATGAAAAAAGGGCAGAGGAATAGAAAGCAAATGTCAAATATTCTTTTCCTGAGGTGGATATTTTGGGTGGATTTCCCTTCTGTTATTGTCATTATCATCTCTACAAAAATGTATATTGCATTTCAAATTTGTTCATTTTTTGGGTACAGATTATAAAAAAGCACTTCATAGGATCATTGTGAAGATAAAACAAGAGAATATGAGTAAATGGAAGAATATTAATAAACTGTAAAACAATTCAGTTGTTACTGTTAAAATACCAGGCCTGTTTGGCTGGGAGAAGAGTTCTTGTATTCAAATGACAACAGGTTTGGCTGCTTCTGTTGTCCATCCTCATGATCTAGGCCAGAGTTAGGAAACTTTGGCCCACAGGCCACATCCTGCCTCTCTGCTTGTTTTTCTATGATCTGGGAGCGAAGCATGCTCTTCACATTTTTAAGTCACTCAAAAAAATAAATAAAATAAAATAAGGATATTATTTCATGACATAAAAATTATATGAAATTCAACTTTCTGCCAAAACCGGATTTGCTCAGTGGGTAGACCATCAGCCTGTGGAATGAAGGGTCCCGGGTTTGATTCCGGTCAAGGGTATGTACCTTGGTTGCAGGCACATCTCAGTAGGGGGTGTGCAGGAGGCAGCTGATCGATGTTTCCCTCTCATCAATGTTCCTAACTATCTCTCTCCCTTCCTCTCTGTAAAAAAACTAAGAAAATATATTAAAAAAAAAGGAATTCAACTTCCCATGTACATAAATAAAGATTTATTGGAACATAATAACATATATTTATTTATATGTTGTCTGTGGCTGCTTTTCTCCCATAAGGAGTTGAGTTGTTGTTATGGAAACCATATGGCCCACAAAACTTAAAATATTTACTCTTTGGCCTTTTATCAGAATTTTCTCAATCCCTGATCTAGGTCAACTTCACTTCTTCAGATCCTGTCCTTTCCTCCTGAGAATTTTATTCCATGGATTTTTCTTAATTGTCCTTAAGCCCTTAGGAATACTACCTTTTCTTAATATTTAGGCTTGAAAAATGTTTTCACATTAGCCATGGGTGCCATTGAGTGGCCGTGACGCTGATCAGGGTTTCATGGTGACACTTGCTAACCTGCAAATACAGGTTCTGATATCAGGCATCAGAAGATCCAGTCTCTGTTCTGTTCAGTATTTGACTCAACTCCCCCTTGTTCCCTCATCCTATATAATAAAAGGCTAATATGCAAAATGACTGAACAGCAAAACAACTAGTCTCTATGATGTGCACTGACCACCAGGGGACAGATGCTCAACACAGGAGGAGTGCTGCTCAGCCAGAAGCTAGGCTAATGGCTGGTGAGTGCAGCAGCGGTGGTGGCAGCTTCTCCCACCTCTACGGCAGTGCTGAGGATGTCTGATGACCACTAAGCTGTCAGTTGGACATCACCTGAGGGTTCTCAGACTGTCAGAGGGAGCAGGCCTGGCTGAGGGACCCTCTGCCCCTGAGTGCATGAGTTTCATGCACCAGGCCTCTAGGCTGTAATAATTAGGCTGACTGAATAATTCCTGAAGCCCTTTCCAGCTCTATACTTCTTCAATGACTTGTGCCATTTTAATAGTTGGTGGTTCTTCATGGTCATCATGAGCATTGCTGCTTCTTTCATAATCTTCCTGGTTCTGGGACAAGCTTAAGTCCAAGAATTAAAACATGAACATCTTCAGGGCCCAGCCGGGTCGGGAACCCACCTGAGGTGGTAAAGAAGCCATGTTAAGTGCAATAGCAAGCTGCAGAATGCTGGCTCTGGCTGATGGGAGCAGCGACAACCAGACTCCAGCTATGTGTCACCAGAGTTTTCACATTTTCCAGAGATAATAGAAACCGGTTTGGTTCAAACCAAACCGGTTTGGTTCAGTGGATAGAGCATTGGCCTTGGGACTGAAAGGTCCCAGGTTCGATTCCGGTCAAGGGCATGTATCCTGGTTGTGGGCACATCCCCAGTAGGGGGTGTGCAGGAGGTGGCTGATTGATGTCTCTCTCTCATCAATATTTCTAACTCTCTATCCCTCTCCCTTCCTCTCTGTAAAAAATCAATAAAATATATTAAAAAAAAAAGAAAATATGCACTATGTTGTGAAATTTAATGTGTGAACAGAGGCAACAAACTACAAAAATAAAAAGAGCTATAGGTCCTGCCCTCCCCAACCTCTGAGTATAGAATGGCATCTTGGCTGCCATTTAAAAATCTCTTCCCTCTGCAAGTAGGAAAATGTTTTTTTAAATAGTGAACAAAAAGACAAAATGTCTAGGAATTTATTTTCTTTGATTTAATAATCTTTATTGTTCAGATTATTACAATTGTTTCTCTTTTCCCCCCATAGTTTCCCTCCACCTGGCTCCCACCCTACCCTCTGCCCTTACCTCCCCCTGCATTGTCCTCATCCGTAGGTGTATGATTTTTGTCCAGTCTCTCCCTGCACCCCCATTTCCTCCTCTCCCCCTGAGAATTGTCAGTCCACTTTCTTTCCATGCCCCTGATTATATTATATTCACCAGCTTATTCTGTTCATCAGATTTTTAATTCACTTGATTTTTAGATTCATTTGTTGATAGTTAAGTATTTATTATTCATAATTTTTATCTACCTTTTTCTTCTTCTTCCTCTTCTTAAAGAGTGCCTTACAGCATTTCATATAATGCTGGTTTGGTTTTGATGAACTTCTTTAGTTTTTTCTTATCTGTGATGTTCTTTATCTGCCCTTCTATTCTGAATGATAGCTTTGCTGGGTAGAGTAATTTTGGTTGTAGGTTCTTGCTATTCACCACTTTGAATATTTCTTGCCACTCCCGTCTGGCCTGCATAGTTTCTGTTGAGAAATCAGCTGATAGTCATATGGGTGCTCCCTTGTAGATAATTAACTGTTTTTCTCTTGCTGCTTTTAATATTCTCTCTTTGTGTTTTGCTCTTGGTATTTTAATATGATGTGTCTTGATGTAGTCTACTTTGGATTCCTTTTGTTTGGCATTCTGTGCACTTCCTGGACTTGAAAGTCTATTTCTTTCACTAGGTGGGGAAGTTTTCAGTCATTATTTCTTCAAATAGGTTTTCAGTTTCTTTCCTGAGGTGGACACTCTTGGTGCACCCCTTTGTGCTCTCTCTCTTCTTCTGGCACCCCCATAATTCTGATGTTGGTATGCTTGAAGTTGTCCCATAGGCTCCTTACACTATCTTCACATTTTTGGGTTTCTTTTCTTTTTTTTTTTGCTTGTTGTTTTTCCAGTTGAGTGTTTTCTGCTTCTTTGTATTTCAAATATTTGACTTGATTCTTGCATTCCTCTAGTCTGCTGTTAGATCTCTGTATAATTATTTTTTTATTTCAGTCAGTGTATGTTTAATTTCTAGTTGGTCCTTTTTAATCTCTAGTTGGTCCTTTTTAATCTCCTCTTGGGTTTCACTAAATTTATCCATCTTTTCTAAGAAATTCTTGAAAACCCTTATAAACCGTGGTTTTGAACTCTATATCCAGTCATTTGTTTTCCTCCATTTCTTTCATTTGTGATCTGTTCCATTGTATCTGCATTTTCGCTGCTTCCCTGAGTTGGTAGAGTATCTTTGTGTGCTAGGTCTCCTATTTGGGCCAGTAGCTCCACCTCCCCAGTTTCCTGTGGTGGACACTCTTGGTGCACCCCTTTGTGAGCTGTTGTGTACAGTCTTGTAATTAAGTTTTGATGTTGATATCACTGGGGAAAATTGACAGCCAAGCCAATTGGTTGTGAGGATCAGCTGTATCTATGCCGGGAGAACTTCTGTGTTGGAATCAGTCTTGTGATACAAGACTTGCAAAATTAGAAAAGCCTTCATGTTCTGCTTGGATGGGGCAGTGTCTCAGGGCTGAGCAGACAGTCTTGGATTCCCATCAGCCCTGCCCTACATAGCCCCTGGGTGTCAGTATCCCTCAGTAATTGCCGTCTCTGTGCACACTTGTGCTCACGCGCCTCCAGACCTCTGCCTTTCCAGTTCCCCTGAATTTCTGTGCACTCTGAGGACCCGTATGAGTCTAGGTCCCCAGGATCTTGCCTAAAACTGGGGTTGAGTGCAGTCGCAGTTGGGAGGTGCAGTCTTTCTCCTGCTAGAGAAAACCAGCGGCACAATCAGCAGTCAGCCCTCTGTGTGTGCACTCATGCTCATGTGCCTCCAGACCCCTGCCTTTCGTGGTTCCCTTAAGTTTTCGTGCATTCCTCCCTTTTCACGAAAGTCGAGACTCCCCTCTTATGATTCTCACCCAGAACTGGGGTTCCATGTCGTCGGAGGTGGGGTTCAGTGCAGTTGGGAGTTTCCATCTCTCTCCTGCTAGAGGAAGCCAGCCAGGTACTCAGTCGCCCATCCTCTCTATGTGCGTGTCTCCATACTTCAGCTTTTATGCAGCTCCTCTGTGTCTCTGTGAGCCCCTCTTTCCTTCTAGTTGTAGAATTTCCACTCAGCCAGCTTTCCTGTGGTTCTGGATGATGCCCATTCTGTCTTTTAGCTGCAGTTTTGAAATTGTTGTGTGAGGCAGCAGTGTAGGTGTTTACCTATGCTGCCATTTGGTTTCTCCTAGTAGGAAATTTTTTATATCTTCCCACTGGGTGTGGAAAGCAAAGTTTCTCCAGAAACACTTGTCCATCAGAAAACCCTTTTTAATATAAATAGAATCTCAAGACACTGTCTACATCAAACACTCTATGAAACAGCAAATTTCTGCATATGCAACTTCTGAAACTAATAAAAAATACCTTTACATTTTCTCTACCTTTGAGAACAAATAGTAATTTGAAGCTTATTGATGTGGTGGAGGGATAATTATAAACATGCCATTTATCTCTCAGCTCCTCTGAAACTGAAGCATTTTGATAATAATATGCTATATATTTAAACAGCTCCACATCCCACATGTCAAGTGTTTCTCTTCTTCGGATATGAAATATAGAAGAAAAAAAATGTCAAAATGATCTTTCTGGAGAATAACTGACAGCTTATTGTTTATTTTCATGTGGGAATACCACAAAAGGGATAATGTGAACATGCTTTTAAGATGACAAAAGAAGAGTAAGATGAGCAGATTTGAGCCAAGGGATCAGGACTTTTGCCCCTATAGATGTCACATCAGTAATGAAGGGTTCTCCTTGGACAGCTGTCTCTATACTTGAGTAGAGTGGCACATAGCAGCAAGTTCTATTTAAAACCAAATTGTCTTGCCGAAACTGGTTTGGCTCAGTGGGTAGAGCGTTGGCCTGCGGACTGAAAGGTTCCAGGTTCGATTCTGGTCAAGGGCATGTATCCTGGTTGTGGGCACATCCCCAGTAGGGGGTGTGCAGGAGGCAGCTGATTGATGTCTCTCTCCCATTGATGTTTCTGACTCTCTATCCCTCTCCCTTCCTCTCTGTAAAAAATCAATAAAATATATATTAAAAAAAAAATTCTGAATAGTACCTCAATTATTTTCATAGAAACTCATTGTCAAAAGTAAATTGCTCTTATTAGAAATGTGCTGTTGTGTTTGAATCATCCTTCACATGGTCAAGATAGAGAGAATGGCTTTCTTAAGGAAGAAATTGCATTTTAATTTCAAAATAATTATTTTTCTGATTATAAAAATGCAACTTAATTTATTATGGACACTGAAAAATAGAGAACAAAATATATAAAATAAACAACATAAAAATCTCCTCTAACTCTACTACCTAGAAAAAGCCACTATTAATATTTTGGAGTATATCTGATTAATATTTTTAATGTACCTATAATTATAAATAAATAATTATATATTATGTTGCACATAATATATATGTTTGTGTATGTAAAATTATACAGATAACTTTTGTCTTTTCCTGTCTTTTTCTTTTCTTCTGCCTCTCCTCTCCTTTCTTTTCATCTCCTCTCCTCTTCTCCCTTCTCTCTCTCTCTCTCTCATTAGCAAATGGGTGAATGATAACTGAGATTTAAGTTATTCAATAAGTAAAAGTTCCAATTGATCTTTTAGGTCATAAGAAAACCTTAGGTCTTTTTCTATTTGAAATTACCTTCAGTGCATCCAGGAGTGTTCCTTCAATTTATTTGAACCACTTAATTTAGATAATTTGAATTTCCTATCTTTCCCTTACACTCAATGATGTCCATGTGTTTGAATTTTATCCCTAAAGATCTTGGTTTAGCTGCAAATATGAGGTGGGTTTTGTTTTTTTTTTAAGTTTTAAATTCTGAAACTACCATACCATCTGCTTAGATATTGTCTTTTATCCAGGTCAACTATTGTTTTTCTCTGATTCACATAAATGGAGTAGTATCAGAGCCACTTTGTGGAGCATTTTATCAACAACCAAATGTCTCCCTAACTGCCTCTTTACCCACAAAGATGGGCACCTTGTTTGTGCCACATGATCCTGGACCTCTGGGCCATTGCTGATCATACTAGAGTCAACCCGATAGTGTCTCCTGGAGGTAAAGTACAGGACTAAAGGGATTTTTAGCTTTCTCTGATCTGGCCCTTTAGATGGAAGAGAAGTGGCCAGCACACAGAGTTGTGTGGATTGAGAAACAGCAAGATAGGAAAGAGAGAGAGAGAGAGAGAGAGAGAGAGAGAGAGAGAGAGAGAGAGAGAGAGAGAGAGAAAGCTGAGGGCTTTGAGGTTCTGGTCTCAATCCCTTCTGGAGACCAGACTGCATTGATGCACTTGGAGTTTGTGAGTTATCACTTCATCATTATGACACAGTCTCATTTGTCTTAATCTAGCTTTAACGAGCTTCCCTCACATGCAGCTAGAGACCTTTATTTTTCTCCTTTAGTTCACATATGTTCTACAGTGGTACCTCGAGATACGAGTGCCCTAACATACGGGATTTTTGAGATATGAGCCATCGAATGAGCGATTTTTGCTTTGAAATACGAGCAACAGTTGAGATACGAGTAATCGTGCGGATCGGCCGGCTGCACACGACCTACCAGTTTACCGCGACTCAAGCGTCTCATAGTTTCCCACGCCTCAAGGTTATGGAACGAATTAAACGTGTATCTCCAGGTACCACTGTATTTGGTTAGCATTTATTGAAGTCTTCTATTAGCTCTTTGTATTTTGATTTCAAAAAATACTCCCAAAGGGAACTTACCTTTCTTCCATTCCCTTCAAACTGCTCTCTCCATTTACAATGATGCCCTAAAACCAAATAAAGCTGTCTGTACACAAGGAGGAACATGTCCAACTGGCGTTTGCCTCCCAGCCTATTAGTATCAAGTTGAACGGAACTATTTCTACACCTATATTATAAAGAGTATGGGAAGGGAGGCAACAGAACTTGCATTAAATTTGGTTCTCTTTGTGCGGATCTTTGTTCACATTTCCTAGGCCCTTGCTTTGCACACTTTCCTTAATCCTAGAACTTGTATTTAGATTCATTGTCTGATGACTGCCAAGTCCATGTTCTGTTCTTGGAGAATCAACAGGGCGCCTTTGAAGCATCCTATGACTTTCAACCTCTGATCACAGCTTTTAAACTAATGGACTCGTGACTCAGTCCGGGGCATTTAGATTTCTGTTCCCAGACATTTAACATGGTAACTCAGGAATGATAGTTCGTAGTTGGAATTGGGTGTTAAATCTGAATGGTCATGTTACATGACATTTCATAGGCCAAGAGAGCAGAGGAAAGGCTGCCAATGCTATCATTACATTAAGAGTTTGTTAAAGAAAAACCTACACATGAGGTACACCTCAGCTGTAGTGAGATGCCAAATACTGTGACTTCCACGACCAGTTGCAAATGACCACAGAGGCTGCTAAGTTGGATTTATTGAGCAAGCAAGGATTTATTGAGCTGGCCAGCGATGGCTGAGAGGGCACCTCACGCAGGTAGAGTCCACACTCACGACTGTGCTGTCTCAGGGGTATGCAGCCCTTTTTAAAGATCCAAACCACATTTTTTGGTTGTTCTAAATTCTGCAAACATCCATGGGGGTGGGTTTCAGTGGGCCACAACTGTTCCTGTTGACTGCTCCTTGTCTCCTAACCACATTCTGCTAGATGCTGGAATGTGGACCTATCTTGCGAAAGCAGATTGTACAGACGCAAAATTGAGCAGAGTTAATAATCTCTAAAGATCTTCTACAGTCTCAACTCCTGGAGCCACTGAGTCAACAGGAATCAATCTTCTGTGTTTCTGGTCCTCAGGCACAGGAGAATAACCTTTGTAATGTGGGATGGATTTATGCGAGCTTCCATGTCTCAATCTGGAAGCTGAGGTAACTACCCTATTGTTTAAGCAAGTACATGTGAACAGAAGCCAGAATAGCAGGGTTAATATTTAAACAGCAGTTTTTACCTGAGATGAATACTCTTAAGGTCCTATTTCAGGTACTGGGTGTCATGTGCCTCAGATAAGGGGAAGCCATCTGTCATGCTTGCCTGCCTTTTAAATTTGTCTGGGGCCATAGACTATTCCAGAAAGCAGCACAAAGCATGTCATGGGGTATAGGAGAGGGGTAGATCACATAGTTTGGGAGGGTATTTCTGTGAAGCAATCTCTGTCCTGCCCTGGATCTAACTGTATCTAGTCTAGTATGGGGGTCTGACAGTGGTTAAGTCAGGAAACAGCCTTTCCTCCACAGTCATATCAACCTGGAGTTCTGCAGCTGGGACAGCTGTGGTCTACCAGCATCTTGAAGCTAGGAATGCCTCTGTGCAGAGATAGAATATTGAAAAAGACTGCTCAGACAGGAGCAGAGAGATGAGTTATGCTGTATAGTAAAGAATTTGCTTGGTCTTTGTCCTAGGTTCCTGGCACATTGCTTTAAAAACTCTTGGGATTTCCTAAGTGATAAATGTATCTTTGTTATTCATGAGCGCCTTAGGTCACATCGGAGTTTATGCTAATGAGAAGACTCAAGGTCAACCTCTAAATAGCTTCAGGATGGGGGTTGGCTACCAGAAAGACCAACAACACGATTAGGAGGTTGGGACTTGGAGTCAGTCTGACCTCTAGGAAGAAAAGAAGGGCTGGAGAATGAGCTTAATCACAGGGCCAAGATTTAGTCAATCATGCTACATCATGGAACCCCAATAAACACTTGGGACCCTGAAGTTCAGTGGAGCTTCCTGATAGATGAATATACCAATGTGTCAGAGGGTGGCACGTCCTGATTCCATGGGAAGAGGACTTGGAAGCTCTATATTCAGGATTTTCTCAGATCTTTCTTGGTTTTTCTGTCTTCATTTGACTATCCCTGATCTGTATCCTTTATAAGAAGACTAATCATAAATATCATGCTTTCTTGAGTTTTCTGAGTCAATCTAAAAAATTGGGAGTTTATAGAAAATCCTGAATTTATAGCCAACCAGTCTGAGGTGCAGGTGGCCTGGTGATCCCTGATATCTGGCTGACACCAAAGTGACAGTCCTCTTTTAAAGGACTGAGCTCTTAACTTGTTGGGTCGGTGCTAATTCCGGATAGTTTGTACCAGAATTAAATTTCAGTATACCAGTTGGTGGTTGAATAAGCTCTAAAACAGCCTAGAGAATCAAGAAGAGTAATCTCAAGTCCTGATGTTCCTGTTTCAGTACCTTCTGAGGCTTAGCTGCTCTTGGGTTCCATGCAATCTGGTACTTTGCTAATACATTGCACGCTTTACTTGAGGTGGTTTGTGTGGGCTACTATTTCAATAATCTCTTACAATTAACATAGAACTTTGAAGGAATGGGATATGATGTCAGAAGCTACTATTTGCTAATTTTCTTAAAATTGATATAAATATTGTAATTTTCTAACTTTCCTTTGCATACCCTCCAAAGGAGATTTTTGAGGAAAGCGTGATTTTACTACTCTCTGAAATTGTACAGCTTCAATCTACCATGGTCAGTTAAACTTTACAGATCTCTGTGTTTGTTTGTTTGTTTGTTTCCAACTTATTATTTGACTTTGCAGTTTTAGTGGCTCCTTTTCTAAGTGCAAATTGTCATAAACTCTGAGAACATGAATGCAGGGATGGGCCTGAGGGCTCGACTGGTTCACTCCGTTTATTATCACAAATTAGGTGTCCAAGGAGCAGAGAACTGAGATGTCTGGCTCAAGATTAGATTACTTATTACTGGCAAAGTCTGGATTTGAATGATTTTCAAGTTTCTGATTTAACAAATGCATTCTTACTTTTCAGAGATAAACAGAAGGACTTAGTTATTTTTTCAATGGTAGAAATAAATATGAATGTTTTTATAGTTCTAAATTTCTAAAATTTAAAAAAATAA
Organism: Lasiurus borealis; assembly: GCA_004026805.1. Lineage (NCBI taxonomy): Eukaryota > Metazoa > Chordata > Mammalia > Chiroptera > Vespertilionidae > Lasiurus > Lasiurus borealis. The sequence continues at coordinate 42,871 of PVJN01014129.1, forward strand.
ACATAGCTGTGTGTTGACACTGAATCTCACTAGGGAAGTTGCTTTCCACAGGAGGCTGCCTTACCCATGTCTGCTTTTGGACATGACTTAAATAAATGAATCTTTAATAGGATTTGAATCCATTTTTTTATTATTTTTCTTGTTTGCATGAGTTGTTTTTTTAAAATATGTTTATTGATTTCAAAGAGGAAGGGAGAGGGAAAGAGAGAAACATCAATGATGAAAGAGAATCATTGGCTGCCTCCTGCATGCCTCACACTGGGGATGGAGCCCGAAACCCAGGCATGTGACCTGTAATCGAACCGTGACCTCCTGGTTTATAAGTCAGTGTTCAACCCTGAGCCACACAGGCTGGGCATGGGTGAGTTTGTCTCTTGATGAATCTTTGCACAAATTCTTTTTCTCTGAGCGAAACATCTGTTTTATTCTGTTTTCTATCTGCAGCTACTTTGAAAGTGAGGAGATTGATTGTTTTTTCTTTTCTTCAGTATCAGGCACTGAGGTTTAATTTACATACAATAAAATTCACCCTTCTAGGTGTACAATTTAAAGTATTTTAACAAAACAGTTTTATAACCCCACAACACTCAAGCTATAGAGTATTTCCATCATCACCAAAATTCCCCTCATGTTTTGGTAGTCAATACCCTCTTCCTACCACTGTTTTCAAATAAACAAAAACAGAGTTTACTACCAACATTACTAAAGCAATGTCTGAGGACATAGAAATCAAGAAATAGCTAAGATATTAATAATTATTTGTGATTTTCACTTCTTCAATGATTTTACACACAGCTTATAAACTCATATCTTTAGGTTATAACGTTTTCCCTGATAGCCATCTCTAACTCATGTTTGTTCATTTCTTTATGTGGTTTACATTTTTTTACTCTAAACTCATCTTTAACTGTTGTTGCCAGTGTCTGAGTGTAGTGTGTAGGAAGTATTCCCCTCAAAGTGATTTTCTTTGTTTCTGTCAGTCCTTGAAGTCTTTCATGCAGACCAGTTTTCTTATGTTAATTTATTTGCTTGAAATTCCTGCCTCGTGAAAGAAGTGTAACATCATTCATGGTATTGATTATCTATTGCTACATAACAAGCTACCCTAACACAGGCTAAAACAGCAATTTATCATTGTGTCTCATATATTACTAGAGGCCCAGTGCATGAATTTGTGCACAGGTGGGGTCCAGCAGCCCGCCCTGATCCGGGTGACGGGTGGGGAGTGGGGCAATCAGAGGTGGGGCCAGATGGGGGAGGGGCCATGGGCAGTTGGTGCGCTGGCCCCACCCCTGGTTGAACTCTGGTCGAACTCCCAGAGGGGACAATTTGCATATTACCCTCTTATTATATAGGATTACCTCTTTTTAAAAATTAATTTATTTATTATTTTTCCCTCTATTGCCCTCCCCATCCCCCCCAGTACATGCCCTCCCCATTCCTCCCCTCCCCCACCTTCTCCCATTGCCCTGTCTCCACTGGCTATGCCTACACACACATGCATACAAGTCCTAACTCTATCTTTGCATGTAGGGGAAGCTGGGGATTTTTAAATTTCCTTTTTTAAAAAAATATATTTTATTGAATTTTTTTTACAGAGAAGAAGAGAGAGGGATAGAGAGGTAGAAACATCAATGAGAGAGAAACATTGATCAGCTGCCTCCTGCACACCTCCTACTCGGTATGTGCCCACAACCAAGGTACATGCCCTTGACCGGAATCGAACCTGGGACTCTTGAGCCCGCAGGCTGACGCTCTATCCACTGCTCTTGCAATCCAGGACTCCTCAAGGGGAGGACAGAGAGCAGGTTTCAGCCTGATCCCGCAGGTCAGACCAAGAGACCCCACTGGTGCACAAATTCATGCATTGGGCCTCTAGTATCAAAAAATCTGCTATTTTTACTTGTTTTTGTTTGTCTGCTTTTTGTTTTTGTTTTGTCTCTGGAGGGTGACAACAATTCTTTCCAATTAGTTATTAGCTAAAGATAGATGCAATTTCTATTAATCTAAACTTCATTTAGATTGAAAGAGGACAGGTCTATTAGTATGTTCCTTTACCTTACATTTTAGAAAATTACTTGCCAGAGATTCTCTTTTGATCTTTGCTGTTCTTTTTCCTTCCCCTCCTGCTTGCCTGTGCCGAGATTGATATCACCCCAGTAAAATGTATTCCTCAAGGATGACTGCTGAAGTCAATTTGTGCATTGTCATTACTTAATCTTTGGCATAGTCTGTGCGCTCTCTGATTTACAACACTGCCTTCTGTTGTTGCAGCTTACGTGATGCCTGCAAATGCTTTTAGGATTTCATTATACAAGGAATTGTAGACTAATTTTTTATTTACCTCTTAGTGTTCCCATAAGAATGCCATACTGTAGAATGCAACTCAGTTCTTTGTTTCATCCCAGCTGCCAGTCGGCAGCCAGGCAGACCACACACTACTGACAGAGAATTAGAACTATCTGCCTGGAATCAACATCCCTTGTGAATGGGTAACTCATCACCACACAGGTTTTTAATGGGTAGAAATTACAAGTTGCAGTGCAAACAATTTACATCTCCATCCTGTTATGCATGTAAACATGAGGTAAAATTGGCAGGGATCTGATATCTACATTGATGGCCCATATCTGGCAAAAGGCTGTACTGAGGGCATGCATGCTTTAATTAGTGCCATCAAAGGGTCCCAAATAATCAGTACTTTTATTTTTAGGACCACTTTTTCCCTTTACACAGAGGGTAGCCATGTTTTCCAAACAAAATTCGAGGTACTCTGACAGATAGAATTACAGTTTTGAGAAGAAGAAAAAAACTTGTGTTCTTGCCTGGCTGGCATGGCTCAGTGGTTGAGCATTAACCTATGATCCAGGAGATCACAGTCTGATCCTGGTCAGGGCACATGCCTGGGTTGTGGGCTCAGGGCATGCAAGAGGCAGCGGATCAATGGTTCTTGCTCATCATTGATGTTTCTATCTCTTCCTCTCTGAAATAAATAAAAGTATATTTTAAAAAATAATAAAATGGCCGATACCGGTTTGGCTCAGTGAATAGAGCATTGGCTTTCCGACTGAAAGGTCCCAGGTTCGATTCCGGTCGGGGGCATGTACCTTGCTTGTGGGCACATCTTCACAGTGGGACGTGCAGGAGGCGGCTGATCGATGTCTCTCTCTCATAGATGTTTCTGACTTTCTATCTCTCTCCCTTACTCTCTGTGAAAAATCAATAAAATATATTAAAATAATAGTAATAATAATAATAATAATAATAATAATAATAAAATGACTCATGTTTCTTTCCACTTCCCATTCTGCTTTAGTCATGCTGCTGCTTCTCTTTGAGTTAAATGGTTGCATGTTTTACCTCTAAGACTAGGTGTTGAGCAGATAAATGAAGTTGCGAGTTAAAGGAATTAGAAGCTAGGTCATTGAAAAAATATATAACTTTTCAGAAAGCTAAATGACAGAGAAACTGCTTTACCTAAAAACAGAGATGAACTCTACATTAAAAAACCGATTCTCATAGAAATATATGATGAAAAACAGAGGATTTATTCCAACCTGTTTGAGTCTAGAATCTATACTCCTAATTCTAATGTTAAGCAGCAAAATAGGGAAAGGGAGCAAAACCCAAGTTGTCTTCCCAGCCTCAATTTTTTTTTTCATGGAATAAAGATAAGAATACCGCATAGAGTTTCTGCAGGGATTATGTAGATAATGTGTTTCAAGCAAAATACACACAAAAGACAAATCTATAAATGTGTTCTTTCTCCTTCCTCTCATTTAACCCAGACCTTCCAGACAGGTGATTCTGATTCAATATTTAGATTTCAAAACACCAGTTGTGATGTTAGCAAAATTATAATTAAGCTGATTGAATTTCCAGATGTGCCCAACTATCAGTGAAGCCAATATTTAAGCAGAGCTGTATTGGATTGAATTGTAATTCCATAAGCCTTGAATAATTGAAAATTGGCTGTAAACTGAGAATTACTTTGTTCTGCACGATGTCTCCCCATTAACAGGGGCTGAACAAGTGAGGGATTGGAGGAAAGTGAAGTAGCTTGGCAGGAGGAAATATCTCAGGAGGAAATGCAACAGCATAATATGCAACATGATCGCTGGTATTAATTATTCGAGAAAGGTCTGATTTATCTTTCTGGAAAAATTTTCCCCTGCGAGTGCCAATTATAACCAGACTGTGGATTCTATAAGGTGTTCAGTAATCACTCAGTTTTCACCAGTGCTCATTCTCCATCCTGGACTTTCTCCCCTCAACCCCTATAATTTTTCCCCAGTAAGTGCCCTGATGGAGCATCGAACCTACAACATGGGTATGTGTCCTGACTAGCAATGGAAGCACCATCTTTTGGTGTATGGGATGATGCTCCAAACCACTGAACACACTGGCCAGGGCTCCATCCTGGCCTTTT
>PVJN01014130.1:0-25218 GCA_004026805.1 Lasiurus borealis
GCTCAGCACACAGTGGAAAGTGTTACTCCAAGAAATCTCCTAATCCCTCAGACCACCCAGTCTGCTTCAGGCAAAATTCCTTAAACGCAGGTTTGCGGCAACATAAATTCCACAGCAGCAGAACGCGGCATGTCAAGAATGGGCCATGGTGGAGAAGTCGCGAAGTTTCCAAACCAGGACAGGCTCCAGCGGGGCTTGGCCTCCCCAGGTGAGGATTACCCAGGCCCCCGGTCTCAGGCACCAGGTCCAGGAACTGGCAGGGGTTGGTTCTATAGTGTGATGATCGGAGAACACTCTGCCCTGGGAGTAGCTTCAAAGCATCCTGAGAGCCGGTGCTGGTGCCAGTGCACAATCAGAAACGTTAACCTTCCCACTGAACACTGGGGCCATGGACAGTCAAGGGCAGAAGCCAAAACATCCTGAGGGCCACTGGGATTCAAATGAGGAGGAAAGTGGTAGAGGAAAATTCCGGACATTCTCAGCATTCTCAGCTGGCAAAAGTTGAATGGAAAAACCATTACTGAATGTTCTCTCTGTGCCATTCAGAAGAACATCCCTGACTTTCACACAGACCCTCTCTCTCTCCACAGAAAAGGAGAGGGTCTGTTTCATATGCTTACTCAGATGTCCTGAACCCCAACATTATATAAAGTTGAATAGAAAAGGGACTAGCAGAGTACAGCACACTGAGTTATTAACAGTGGTTATTTCTGAATAATTCCAAACAGGCACACCACCATTTATTTTAATATTTCTGATTTTTAAAAAAATTTAACAGGATACAGTACTTTTGCAATGAGAAGGGGCCTTTTCCCCTTTCTTTTTACTTTTTCTTTTTTCTTTTAATGTGCCAATTATCAAATAGCTTCCTCAGCATTCAGGAATTAAAGGGATGAAGCTAAGTACCAGGACAGGGTGGGGCTTAGAGGTGACTTGACATGAGTTTGACTTCCATGGACAAGGTGCTGTGCAAATGATCCAACACAAATCCAAACATTTTTCCATTAAAAAGGTGTTGTGTGGGACGGCATGGATTAGTGTCTTTTAAAAGACAAGGTAATGAACTGGCATATTTTGACGCCTAGAATAATGTATAAAACAGAATCAAGGTTCTGAAATGCTATTGAAATTCATTTTTCCTCCCCCTGAACACCCATTTGCAGGGAACCTCAGAGCTAATCTGAGTTGACAAGCAAATGGAATCTCCTCAAAGTCCAGAACTATGGCCCACCCCACCCACAGCCACCGTTTTATGCAGATGGAGGAAATGCCATTCAGGTTGGTCATGTCTCCTCTCTTCTCCGCTCAGGTTGGTTTAGTCTCTCATCCTAGCCCTCCCGTTCCATGTAAATGTCCAACTTTGAGATAAGTCTCCCTGCAGAATGGCACAACAGGCAAACATCACCAGGATCACGCCCAAACAGCCAAACAGCACTGGGGACCACGCCCAAACAGGCAAACATCACCAGGAAACATGCTCGAACAGGACAGACCCATTCCTCCCTCCTTTCCCCAGCCCATGCTATCTTGCCTTGACTGCCATCAGGAAGCTTCCATCAGAACATTTAAATATTCCAGTGGCCTGCATTCTGGCTACACAACAGCCAGAGAAACTCTCTTTTTAACAGCTGACTTTATGGCATTTATTTTACCTCAAACATGTCAAACTCACAGCCCATGGGCCACATGTGGCCCACAGTGAATATTTTTGTGGCCCAGCTAATATAATGGTACATAAGAAACATTTTAATAAAAATTGTGTAACTTAATTTTTACACTATCCTGTTACACATAATTATTAATAACAAACTATAACATTGGCTAATGACTGATTACTATAATCATGTTGCATTCATTTCCCTTACAAGCCTTACGCATAGGTGCACCATTCTCTCCACTAATACTAGCAGCGAATATTTTAGCAGCCAACTGCTATGTCATTAGTCTTGGACTGACTTGTTTGGTATGTGCAATAGGAAATTTTTTGCTTTTGGAGAACAAGAAAAATATTTGCGTTGCATTTATTTATTTGTGCAGTTATTCAGTGTCTGGTAAGTTAATGTTCAAGAAAAAATATTAATTTTTATTAAAATGTTCTATTATTTTACATTAAGGATTACTCATGTATTTCAGCCCTTTGTATTCAGCATGTCTCTATCGAAATAAAACTACCTTTCTACGAAAATTGAAGCTTTTGTTCTTTTGTGGCCCACATAAACTGAAATCTTGTTTATTTTGTCCATGTTAGCCTTGAGTTTGACATGGGTGATTTACATAGACCATTAAATCTGTTTTCAACATTTTATTATAGAAATTTTCAAACATATACACAAGAAGAGAGCGTAATATGATGCATTTTCTCATCCCCTAGGCTCAAGATCATCCCTAACACCTGGCCCCTGGCATGTTCCTACCTTCTCCTCACTTCCCACCCACTCTACCACTAGAGTCTTCTGAAGCAGACACTTACCATCATATTGTGTTAATTGTAAAGCAGAGTAATTTCTTCAAATAAAAGCCAAATTGCGTCACTTTCCTGTTAATACTTACTAAACACAAAATGCAAACTCTGTACGATGGTGTCTAAGGCCCTAGACACTCGAACACTAGGCCCCTCTTCTGTTTGCCTCCAGCCTCTGGCCTCTTCTCTGTTTCAACACCAGCAGCCACATGGAGCCTCAAGGCTTCCCACATACCTTTCCCCAACCTGGACCCTGCTCCCCTCAACACCCGCAAGGCTCACTCCCTCATTTCATCACACCTTTTCTCAACTGCCACTTCCTCTGAGAACCCATCCCTGACCCTCTGTCCAGGCCACAGCAGGGACTCATATTTAATGACTGAACACGTAATATGTCAATAACTCTGTCAAGGAAGGTAGACACCCAGCTCTTCTATGGTAGAACTAGACCTTGAACACAGAAATTCTAACAAATCCCATGCTTTTGTCCACCCTTCAGTTGCTTCTCTGAAACAAAACATTGCTTAAGATGACGAAATGAAGATGTAGCTTATGCCAAATTTACTCATTTATTTGACAATTATCTACTGAACACTTGATACATGACAGGTACTGTTCTTAGCAATGGGGAGATAAGAGTTGGTAGGCAGAATGATATCTTCCAAAGATGTCCACATCCTAATCCTTGGAATCTGTGAATATATTATGGTCCATGGCAAAGGTTGGAGTTAAGGTTGCTAACCAACTTATCCTGATAGGGGGAGATTGTCCTAGAGTGTCCAGGTGGGCCCAATATCAACCCAATGGTCCTTACTAGTGGAAAAGGGAGGCAAGAAAGTTAGAGATATTTGAAGATGCTGTGCTGCTGATTTTGAAGATGGAGGAAGGGGCCGCTAACCAAGGAAAACAGGTAGTCTCTCTGAAAGGAAATGCCATTCAGGGTGGTCATGTCTCCCCTTCTCTCTTCTCTGCTCAGGTTGGTTTAGTCTCTCAAAGATATCCTCCAAAGATGTATACGTCCTAATCCTTGGAATCTGTGAATATATTATGGTCCATGGCAAAGGGAGATTAAGGCTGATTCTTCCCAGAGCCTCCAGAAAGGAACACAGCCCTGACTGTAGTTTATACTGGCCATAAGACTCGTTTTGGACCTCTGCCCTTCAGAACTGTGAGAGAAGGAATATACTAACTGTGTGCTCAACTGTTAAGTAGCCACGGGGAAACAAACAGAAAAGGGGAAGAAGACAAGATCCCTGGCCTCAAAGAGTGAATGTTTTCTTGGAGTGAAGGAGAAGTCAGACTGCCTTCAAAGGGGCTGCTCTGGGTACAGGTGTCTCCAAACAGCAGTGTCTGTGCTCTGAGGGTTCGCCAGCTGTCCCTGTTTAGATGTGCCCTTGAGCACCTCAGAAACATGTCCTTTTGGTAACTACATGAGGTCCAGGTGCCTAATTTCCTTGTCAAGAATGAGATTCATAGGCCTCATAGTGTCCTCTGCCTGCATTTTAACCAGATTTAGGAAATTAACTGTATAAGAGAAAAAAGGGGAGAAGAGAAAACACAACCAGGTAAAGTACTTCTTAGATGCTTAATAAATGCAACCCTACCTCACCCTCAACGCTTAACTCCAGCTCGGATGCTGTAATCTTTGCCACAGGTCCTCTGAGAGTCAGCACAGCGGAAATTGGGGTCAACCCAAAGGCACAGACAGTGTTTCACAATTAGAAGCTACGCAGGGCATCCCAGACTAAAATGCACACCAGTCAAACATCGTGGCAAACGTGTCAAGAATCTAACAGTCCCCTTCCCGCCTAGAACCTGCTTGTCCCTGAGGAAGGCAAAGGGGGAGGGGAACACCTACCGAGGAAAACAATGGCGTCCGTGCAGAAGGGGAAGGGGTTTGGTCTACCATGGAGCAGGAGAAGTTCATCCTTGCTTTCTAAGATCAGCTCAGGGTTGAGATTTTCCTCCCCACTGTTCCCGTCTCACACTCCCCATTCCCTTTCCTTCACTCCCAGCTTTCCCATCTCACTGGCTGCGTACAGAAACGTTTTGAGTGTTTTCCAAAGGACTTACTAAATTTATTCTAACATGTGGACATGTCCTTCCTCCTTTCTCTCCCGTCAGTGGCATCCTGACACCCAAAGGGCAGTTCTGCACCTTAGTTCCTAATTTCCTCAATGACATCAACACCCCAAACAGCACGGCTCTGGGGATATATGCCAGCAAAGTGGCTCCAGCTCTTCCCCCACAGCTTCTGGCAGACGCCCCTCCTCACACATCACTGCCACGCTTTCCCTCTGCAGCTGTTGTCGCCAATTTTAAACATCACTGTACCTCTTCGGCTATAGCTGAATCAGCTTTTAACTGAAGGTGATTCCTGAGGCTTCTTCTAAAAGAAAACGGCATGGCACAGTCGTATTGATGGCTATTGATCTCATTTTTTTAAATATATTTTATTGATTTTTTTTTTTTTTCAGAGAGGAAGGGAGAGGCATAGAGAGTTAGAAACATTGATGAAAGAGAAACATCAATCAGCTGCTTCCTGCACACCTCCCACGGGGTATGTGCCCACAACCAAGGTATATGCCCTTGACGGGAATTGAACCTGGGACCTTTACAATCCGCAGGCCGACGCCCTATCGATTGAGCCAAACCAGTTAGGGTTATTGATCTCATTTTTAATAGCATACACCTAACCTCAAGCTTCTAATCTGACTTCTGACCATTCGGGGATGGGGAAGAGGGAATATTTAGAATATTTATCTCGCCTGATCTCAATTTGCACTAATTAAAGGCACTGTTCTCGTGGGAAAGGAGGGGGACAGCAAAATTGTATATTTACTCTCTCTCACAGAAGGGAAATTCTTAGGAAACCTTTCTCTAGTGGATTTGTGGGGAAGATGCCATAAGGGGAAGCACTCCCCGCCAACAGCAAGCTGGGAGCCAGATTTTGAACGTGTGCTCTTTGCTGGTGGTGTGTGGAGCTGGCCTGCTATTTCCAGTGGCTGCAGGGCAAGTGAAGGAGAAAACAGAGCAGCTCCTTCTGAGCTTGTAAGAGGCCTCATTCTTCAGGGACTCTCGCAAGTCAAACTTTCTCTGACTCTAGCAGTGGCCTATGAATAGTGAACCACTTTCTTGACCACAGACTCTGGGGGTAAGGGGGAGAGAGAGAGAGAGAGATTCTTTTGATGTTAAAACCTGACCTTGACCTGGGATGTTGACAGCTTTGGCTCTCTTTTCTTTCTCATGGACCCATTCAGACCCAGTATTTATGCCACAGCTTTGCTCACCTGCATCCTGGCTCTCTGAGCACAGAACCTTTCAAATAATGGTGGACTGGAAGGCACTTACAAAATTAAGCCAATGCAGGTAAACAAGCAGTGCAGTGCTCAGATTCCATGGCTGCATCCACGGAACTGTCAGCTCCTGGAGGGCATAGGTGTGACTTTTCCAGGGTTCAAGGAAAACTTCTGACAGAAGGAACAAGTAAAGATTAAGGGAATCACAGTGGTGCGATTAGAGATGGTTAAATTATTTTCTGAACTTTTCTGGAATACTTGAAATATTACAACTGAAAATGAGTTTATGCACTCACTAGAAAAGTGACTGTAAGCCTTTTGAATCCATGAGTTTCAGAATATTATCATATTATCTTTAGCAGTATGTATTGAGGTCTGTATAAAGTCTGGTCTAGAGTTAGATAACACTGCTGGAGGAAAAAACTAAATCAGCTTCCAATAATACTGTTTTGAAGATAGAGTATTTCTTTCAAAAAATATATTTTAGTCAAATATAAATTTCAAGTCTAATCATGGTTTGGTAAGTTTTAAGTGATAACTTGACAAATATAATCTTGTTTATGGTTCAATATGAGTTTACTATAGGAAACACATTTAAACGTTTAAAGGATTTAATACCTTTTCAGAATTTTTCTTCAAGTACCACTTTGAGATCAAGGCTGAATTTCCAATCTACAAATAATCTCCAAAGAGAGGAAGGTAACAAACAACTTCTTCATTGCTTATAAGGAGACAGTAACCTCAAATTCACTGAAAACTCAATATAACCCCTATCAAAATCTTAGCTGGATTTTTGGGTAAAAATTTACAAGCTGATCCTAAAATTCATGTGGAAATGCAATGGACGCAGGATAGCGAAAATAATCTTGAAAAAGAAAAATAAAGTTGGAGGACTCACTTCCCAATTTCAAAACTTATGAAAAAGTTACAGTAATCAGGGCAATGTGGTACTGGCATCAGGATAAAATTTTAGATCAATGGAATAGAACTGAGAGTCCAGAATTAAACCCTCACATTTGTGGCCAATTCATTTTAAACAAAGGTGCAAAGACAACTAATTGGGCAGTCTTTTCAATAAATTGTATTGCGTGTGACAACTGATTTTGTATATGATACTAACATGCAAAGAATGTACTTTAATCCCTTCCTTACAAGATATACAAAAGTTAACAACAAATAGATCATAGAGCTAAATCTAAGAGCGAAAGCCATAAAATTCATAGAACATAAAGGAGTAAATCTTTGTGGCCTTGAGTTAAGCAAAGACAAGTGTTGGCAAGAATGTGGAGAAACTGGAACCTCAAACACTACCAGTAGGAATATAAAATGGTACAGCCACTTTTGAAAATATGTTGGCAGGTTCTCAAAATGCTTCATGTAGTATTACCATATAACCCATCAATTTCACTCCTAGATATGTAACAAAGAGATTTTTTAAAAGCATGCATCCACACAAAGACTTGTACATAAATGCTCATAAAACACAGTTATTTTCATAAAAGTGGAAACAGCCCGAACATCTGTCAACTGACGAGTGGATAAACAAAATGTCGTACATTCATACAATGAAAGATTAGCCAGCCATTAAAAGGAAGGAAGCACTGACCTATGTTACAACACAGATGAATTTAGATTACATTATGCTATGTGAAAGAAGCTAGTCACACAAAAAAACACAGATGATCATTCCATTTATATGAATCATCCAGATTAAGCAAATCTGGACACTGAAATTAGCCTAGGGCTAACGGATTTGGGAGGAGACTTTTTTAGTCTTGTATATGTGCTCTCCAATTTCATCTTTAAAAAAAGCATAAAATAATGTTTTATTTCAGAAGTCAATCTGTTTAACTTCAGACATATTTGTAGAGTAATGAAGGTGTTTATGCTAATGATGGAAGCATTACTTCACCTTTGTGGAATTTGTGTCTGTGACTCATTTGAAACCCAGATTTTAGAAATCAACCGTTATGACTCAGGCAGTCCACTAGGAAGGACAGGCACCTTAATACAGACTTCAACCAAATGAAACGAAAGAATAAAATATTAATATCTTCCATATTATATTCTTAAAATAATGCTGCTCTGCTGGGCCAGTGTGGCTCAATGGTTGAGCATCAACCTAGGAACCAAGTCACAGTTCCATTCCCTGGTTGCAGGCTCGGTCCCCAGGAGGTGGCATGCAGAAAGCAGCCAATCAATGATTCTTACTCATCATTGATGTTTCTAACTCCCTCTCCCTTCCTCTCCAAAATCAACAACAACAACAAAAATTAAATAAACAAATAAAATAATGTTGCTCTGATGGATCAAACCAAGGGAATGAAGCCTGAAATTCCTCTGATACTGACCTTGTAAATTCTGTTATCCCATGGGTTGTGATTCTGTTTTACAGCAGAAACAGAATGATTTGGAAGCACACATCTAGGAAATGAAGGTTGTATCTCCTATTGTGATGACAATATTTTAACAGCAATAATATTATGGATCCCAATTTAGCAGAAAAACAAAGAAGGAAGTCAAAAGAAAATGGAATGGGAAAGCAGTCTCTCTCATCTCCCCACATAAATCCTGCTGGATGGAAGATGGGAGGACAGAGCTGGGCAGATCAATTCCTTCTTCTCCTCTGGGACTTCTCTGAGCTGCGGTTTCTGCGCACGTCCTTCTGAGCTACTGCTGCTCTTCCTCACAGCTGAGCATGAAGCAGAAACCAGCACAGCCCATCTGAAGAGGACAGGGTGAAAACCCGCCAAAGCCACGCTCCCCTCTCAAGACCCTTCTCCACAGCGATAATCTAATGGCACAAATCTTGAAAATGTTGAGCTTTCCACAAATTGGATTCAACAATCAATTGGAAATGATTAAATTTTTTAAAACTTTTTTTTACAGAAGCATTCTGTGGATTATAATTTGCCATTGAAAGAATCAAAGGATGCCCACCATATGTGACTGAATGAGAAGTAAGACAGCAAATTAAGAATGAAAGTTCTCTTATACAAAGAGAGGGAAGAGGAGGAGAATCCTTTCACATTTCCAGTGCTCAGAGGGAAAAGTAATTTTTTAAGAATATGAATTATGCCACAAATATAATATAGAATTAGTATAGGACAGTGGGTAATGCATTAACCAGAATACCATGTATGTTAGGGAGAACTTGGTTCACTCTGTCCACAAATAAACAAATATTGACTAATTAATACATACAAAGAACTGGGCTGAGCATTATCTTCCTTGGAGGACACAGATCTGTCTTTATATTGTCAAATCATAAATCCAAAGAGATTTTGTTCGTTTAAAATTATGAAAACTAAGGAGAACAGTAGCATATTTCTACAAAGATAAGGAGGGATACTAAAATGCACTGGACTCCAATAATTAATGAGACAGAACAAACAGCAGTAGGCACAAGCAACAGCGGGGAATTTATTTTTAGCTCAAACATTAGGCAAAGTCATTACAAGCACGATTAAATCTAGCAATAAGCTGCCAAAACGATTGAAAAATTGCCATCACTGGAGAGATGCAAGACTGCACCAAGGGACACAGGCAAAGACAGCCTGAGGATAACTAAATCAGGCCTTCGAGGGTTAGAGGGATGAGGGCCACAAAGGCCATGTAGACATTGCTCACTCTCTCCACAAATCTAGATTCTAAAAAGCTTTCACCTGAAATTACCATCCAACTCTCAATGGCTCATCCCTGAAGCAATGCTATGGATTTCTTATGCCTTGCACATATAATACTAATAATTATAGCAATCTATAACACTAATCAGATATATAATACTAATATAATATATATAATATGATTCTTTTAAAAGTACAGATATAGCAATATAGTAATAAATATCTAATAGTCAAATTTTAGGAAAAGCAATTACAATAACTAGAAATACAATCATATATAAAAAAAGTTTCTATTGCTGTTTTGCTTTGAGATGGTAAGTGGGCCAAACTACAAGCCACATAGTCACTTTAGAGTACCAAATTTCATCAAAAGCAGTCAACCTCTTGAATATTATGTCAGTATAGGCAGGTAAATATCAAATACTCTGCTTACGATATACAGAAATCTCCCTGTAGAAAATGCTATTATCAAATGAAAACAGCAGGTTATGAAGATTCATGATCTCATTAATATGTAATTATCAACACATACATAGTGAGATACCTGAAGAACGGCCATCTCATGTCAATAGTGGGAATATCTGGGTAGTGAAATTTTGGATAATTTTACTTTCAACTATATAGCATTTGTGTGGTTTTTCTATCAGAACAAAACCTCGGGACCCAGACTACTGGATTCCAATTTCAGCTTTATATCATATTGACTGTGTGACCTTGAGCTAGTTACTTAACCTCTCTACGCCTCTGTGACCTCACCTCTAAATGGGGATAGAAACAGGCTCTCCCTCAGAGTGCAGTGAGAGGACTAATGTGTTAGCACAGAAGACACTCAGAATAGTGCATGGAATACAGAAAGTCCTCGGGACACAGCAGCCGGTCGTAGAAGCAGCAATATTAAACCAGCTATTTGTAAAATAGACTTATTACATTCATTAAAAGCAGCTGCAAAAGCAACTATTTCATGGCCAAAAGTAAAAAGGGGAGCAAGAAAATTCCACAGTTTAAGTTTCATTAACAATCAAAACACAAAAATTAGCAGGACAACTACAAAGAACACAGAAGTATGTAATGAAGATGTCTCTAAGAAGACACCTTTTCCTTCAGTCTACCCCCCTTGTTTCAGGAGTCAGAGGGCACAGCTGACTACTGGAGTTGAAGAGGTGTTTCAGGCAGTGGCTGCATGTATGCAAGCCTGTCCTTTTAATTTAGTAGCAAGACAGAAGACATTCTAATGAGGTTAGCATTTGTAGGCCAGAAGATTTGTCCTAATTTTCTTTTTTTAAAAAGAGATTTTTTTTAAAGGCTTTAATCTATAAACGCTGGAAAGTTAGTTTTAAATGAGACTTCTATAAAATGAAACGTATGTAAACATACTCTTGTTTGTTAGAAGCTGATAATGAAAATGATGGATTATCCTGAACCCTGGATTCTCTTCCCTTGAGAGAGAGACACAATAAACAGAATAAGTGCTCTGGCCAGGTGGATCAGTGGTTGAAGTGTTGTCCCATACACCAAAAGGTTGCAGGTTTAAGCTCCAGTTAGGGCACATACAGAAGGTAACCAATTGATGTTTCTCTATCTTTCTCTCTTCCTCCCTCCCTCCCTTACTCTCTCCTGAAAACAATTAAAAAAAAACCCACATATCCGTTGGTAAGGATAAATAAATATATATATTATTTGTATATTATATATATGTAATATATATAATATACAAATAATTAAGTGAATTAAATAGTATATTAGAAGGTGATAAGAGCTATAGAGGGAGGGGACAGGAGGGAGGTTGACATTTTAAATAGGGTAGGTAGAGAAGCTGACCTTTGCGTTTAGATCAGACAAGGGAAAGTTCAACCTGTCTTACTCCATAATTATTTGCTCTGATGAAAGTTTTGATCAGCCAAAAATTCTCAGTTAAGTCAAGATATTGGTTATCCCTGTGTTCATTTATTCTGATCACCCCTTTCAACTTTGATAATATACAATCTAGTTATTATACAAATTCTGTTATAGACACCGTGTGTTGGAATTCATTATTTCACTTTTTAAATATAAAAGACACAGCTTCTTAAATAACCCTTTCTATAAATATTTTCGGCAAATTCAAAGAATTAAGAAGAAGAGAGGAGTCATCTACTAGAGTCATCCATTCCCCCATTTTCCAGTAAGAGAACCCAGACTTTTTTGGGGAACTAAGCCTATCTGACTTGCAGCCAAGGTGATTCAGATGGAGCGGATAGCTCTGGGGTAAAGATATTACCTGGTGCTACTAGTAGGAGTGCCGACCTCCCTCCCCCATACCCCCCACTCCCCAAACTCTGTACGGCATCAAACTCAAAATGAGCACGTGACCCAAATGACCAAAGAGAACCCTCAGGTGTAAAGACATATGGTGCAACTCATGGGAAAGAAGTGCTTCCCTTCGTTAGGATGCTGAGGTGTCAGAATGCAGGCCTAGAGTTGCTTGCCGCCCTTGGTGAAGGGAAGAGGTTCTGCTTAATGAAGCTAATCTAGAGGTAAGCCTAGCAAAGAAGAGGAGGAGAATTGGGAGCCTCTGACAATACATTTGAAGGACTTGAACTCAGCCCTAACCTAAATAGGCACCCCTTTACATTTTTTCTCATAGCTGAAGAGGATATTTCCTTAAAAGTTATAATCATTTCCAGCTGGGTTTCTGTCACGTGCAACCACTAGAGTCTGACCAAATACAAAGAACCCTTCAGAAAGTGATCTTAGCATTTTCTTTTGAAAGCCAACAACAAGGGATCCTTACCCGTTCCTGACCAGCAGTATCCCAGATGAGGAATTTGTGAAGTTCATTTCCACAAGGCACAGTTTTGGTCATAAAAGACGCCCTGAAAAAAAACCAAAAAAACACAGAATCAATATCTCCTCATTACCAGTTATCCTCTACAATATTCACAAGACTTCTGTTTCAAACAAGATCACATTATGCCTCGTTTTATTTAATTTAACACTAAAGTTTCAGCATCATCTTTGTCCTTGAAGGGCCAGAAAGAGGAAAGGAGGGCTGTTAGGATTCTATCACCCCAAAGAAAATACCTTTTCTCTTAGTCCAGCTGGAGGTTTTAGAAGAGGGAAAAAAGGCAAAGGATGTATTCAAAATACTGTTTCCAAAAACATTTATCTTCAGGTGTTCTAAGACAAGATGCTCAAGATCATAAAAACAAATGAAACTGTAGATTTTAAAAACTTATTACAACAATTAAGCGTGGAAGGACAGCTGGTATTTGGGCATTTTCCAGTTTGGGCCTTGCAATGACACAAGTAAAAAAAAAAAAACTGCCTTGCCTGGCCTACATGGCTCAGTTGGTTGGGTATTGTCCCATGAAACAAAAGGTTGCCAATTCAACTCCTGGTCAGGGCACATACCTGGGTTGTGGGTCGATCCCTGGTAGGGGGCTTGCAGGAGGCAGCCAATCAATGTTCTGCTCTCACATCAATGTTTCCCTCCCTCTTCCTTCTTCTCTCTCTCTCTCAATTAAAAAAAAAATCAATAAAAAATATTTTTAAAATAATTACCTTACATCCTAATCCCACATTAGCAGCACCCCCCCAAAAAAACACAAACAAACAAACAAAAAAAAACCCCTATCTTATTCCCATCCTATTTGCATAAATAAATGCAGGGATAAAGATTGATAGCTTAATAAATAGTTATGCTTTCTCAACAAAAAAAAAGGAAGAATTTGAAATTCTTAATAGATAATGAAACACATGGTATTTTCTTTTTGCATATTTTCTTTTTTTATTTTCAGTATTTATAGTTTGATTTAATTTAAATATATTTTTATGTTCTTTATTTTCTATATAAAATGTTCTTTATATTTATTCCCAATATACCCTCTTCCACTTCCACCTATCCTCCTCCACCATGCTGAAATCTATGTTCATGAGTTCTTTTTTTGGTATATTTTCTCTTAATAAGCTTTTTCTTTGTGCTCATGAAAGATGTAAAAATTTAATACAAGATGTTTAATACCCTTGACTTTTTTGTGTAATATAAAGCTTCCCGTCATTAAAAAATAGCAAGCGTCCCCAATAATGGGACAACCAGACATGAGACGCCTCCTACTGTGATGGAATAAGTACATACATCTCCTACACAGCGTTCTAGCCAAAAGATGTTTCATTGGAATTTAGCCATGAGGAAACAGGCAAATCAGGATGTGGAAGATTTTATAAGGTAACTGGCCTGAATGCTTTGAATAAGTCAATGTTATGAAAGCAAACAAAACAAAAGGCATGGACATTGTTCTAGAATCTAGATTAAGAAAGAAGAAAGCAATGAAACAACCAAAAGCATTCACTATATGGACCTTGACTGGATCCTGGATTAGAGATAAACAGCTTTAAAAGATATTTTTGGGTCAATTGGAGGAATTTAAATTTAGACTATATGTCAGGTACTATCATTGAAGCACAATTAAGTTTCTGGGTATGAATAAGGTTCTCACTCTTATGTAACATTACGTTCTTATTCTTCGGAGATGCATACTAGCGTTTTTAGGGGTAAAGTCTCAGGATGTCTTCCTTCACTTCCATATGGCCCAGCTGGCCCACCCAGGCCAGCACAGAGTCCAGCCCTGCATTCACTCAGCACTCATCCCAGTAATATTTCCTCAACTTCCACTTTACCCTAAGACAAATTACAGCATTCCCAAGGAGAAAAGTATAAATTCCTGCAATTCCCACATTATTCTCACAACATACATACACATACCATGGGTTAATAGAGAGTTCTAATTACCATATGTATTTTTCTTATGTGATATGATGAAATATTATCAACACATTTTATTTCTTCAAAAGTGTTCAAAATACATCCCAAACTACTGAGAAGAGCAAAAATAATTCAAAAAATGGAAATATCTCTATTACTTTTCTCATTATAAAAGGAATATATGTACTTCGCTAAAAAGAAAATAAAAATCAATTGTCCATCTCACCAACTAGCCACAATCATTACTAATAAGTTGGTATATATCTTTCCAAATTATTTTTATGCAACTTGTACCCCCACATTGATCATAAATTTTGTTTCTTCTCTACTTTATATATCATAGACATCTTTCTGTTTCTACAAATACAGATGAACATCATTATCTAAATGATGTTATACACCAAGTTATGAATTTATTCACTACTCCATTGATAGACATTTTGATCACCTATTTTCATTATTATGGCAATAATTAAATGAATATAGTTGTATCTAGTTCTGTGAACCCTTGTACAACTACTTCTTTGGAGTTGATTCTTAGAAGCAGACATGCTCTACTTTGCTACAGTCACCAACCTGAGGATTGTGCCAACCACACATCCATGGCAATGTATGGGATCATCTTCTCCCCGACGAGTACTAATCCTTCAAATCTCTTCCAGTATGACAGGTAGAAAATGCATCTTAGTCCTATTTTTATCACGCTTATTAGAGGTCTGAACATCATTTAGTGTTTATGATCCACTTGCATTTTTCTTTTGTATCTTTAGTTCAAGACCTTTGCCCACTTTTCAGTTGGGGTGCTCATCCATTTCTTATTCTGTTTTAGGATTTTATACTAATCTTTGTAATAGTATCCTTTAAAAATATTTTTTTGCACTTTAATCTTTGCCCTTTAACTTTGTTTATGGATTTTTTTGCCATAAATGCCTCTAATTATGTTTTCATTTTTAAAAATATATTTTTATTGATTTCAGAGAGGAAGGAAGAGGGAGAGAGAGATAGAAACATCAATGATGAGAGAATCACTGATTGGCTGCCTCCTGCATGCCCCATATTGGGGATGGAGCCTGCAACCCAGGCATGTGCCCTTGATCAGAATTGAACCTGGGATCCTTTAGTCTGCAGGCCAATGCTCTATCCACTGAGCCAAACCGGCAAGGGCATAAATGCCTTTTAAACTTTTATGTAGACCAAGCATGTCAAATTCAAAGGCTAACAGGGGCCAAATAAACAAGATTTAAGTTTATGTGGGCTGCAAAAAAACAAAAGCTTCAATTTTCATAGAAATGTAGGTTTATTTTGATAACAGACATGCTGAATACAAAGGGCTGAAATAAATGAGTAGTTGTTAACATAAAATAATAGAACATTTTAATAAAAATTAATATTTTTTCTTGAACATTAACTTACCAGACCCTGAATAACTGCACAAATTAATAAGCAAATAAACGTATTTTTCTTGTTCTCTGAAAGTGAAATATTTCCTATTGCATGCACCAAACAAGTCAGTCCAATACTAATGACATAGCAATCAGCTGCTAAAATATTTGCTGCTAGTATTAGAGGAGAGAAGTGGTGCACCTGTGTGTAAGGCACATAAGGAAAAGGAATGCAACACAATTATAGTAATTAGTCACTAGGAAACGTTGTAGTTCATTATTAATAACTAGAGGCCCAGTGCAAGAAATTCCTGCACAGGGGGAGGGGTGTCCTTCAGCCCAGCCTGCTCCCTCTCCAATCTGGGACTCACAATCCAGTACTGCTGGCTCCCAACTGCTCACCTGCCTGCCTTCCTGACTGCCCCTAACTGCTTCTGCCTTCCAGTCTGATCACCCCCTAACCATTCCCTGGCCAGCCTGATTGATGCCTGGCTGCTCCCCTGCCAGCCTGTTTGCCCTTAACTGCCCTCCCCTTGGGCCTGGTTATATCTAACTGCTCTCCCCTGCAGACTTGATCACCTTCAACTGCCCTCCCTTGCAGGCCTGGTCCCTGCTAACTGTCCTCTCCTGCTGGCCATCTTGTGGTGGCCATGTTATGTCCACCTGGGGCCAGGATCTTTTGACCATATGGGGGCAGTCATCTTGTGTGTTGGAGTGATGGTCAATCTGCATATTACTCTTTTATTAGATAGGATAGAGGCCTTTTGGATAAGTGGGGGCCAGCTGGTTTGCCCTGAAGGGTGTACTGGATCAGGGTGGGTGTTCCCTTGGGGTATGGGGAGGCCTGGGGGAGGGACCTGTGGTGGTTTGCAGGCCAGCCCTTTCCCCTCCCCCACCTCCCTCCCCCTCCCCACCACCGGAGACCCAAGCGGAGGCCCTGGTATCTGGGATTTACTTATTTTCTACAATTGAAACTTTGTAGCCTGAAGTGGAGCCAAGCCTTCTGCTCCCAGGGCATTGAAACTTTGTTGCCTTCAGCTAGCCAGGCTTTGCGGAAAGTTTGGCTTCTTCCATCACCAGGGGCATCCCAGGCCTCTCTCCTGTGCTCTCTGTGGCCGTAGCCATCTTGGTTGGGTTAATTTGCATACTTGCTCTGATTGGCTGGTGGGTGTGGCTTTAGTGTAGTGGGCGTCCAGTCAATTTGCATATTACTTTTATTAGATAGGATTGGTATAACAGGATAGTGTAAAAATTAAGTTATGAAATTGTTATTAAAACGTTTCTTACATATCATTATATTGGCTGGGCTGCAAAAATATTCATTGTGGGCCACATATGGCCCACGGGCCGTGAGTTTAACATGTTTGATGTAGACAGCTATATCAATATTCTGTTTTTGTATTTATTTATTTTTTTACTCTGATACAAGACGGATTTGCATTCATTCCTCAATATGTCTTAGGCAACAGGATAAATGCTACCTCGATCCTACCTTTTAAAAGTTCTCAGACTTGGAAAACCAAGTTCATGCCTTTAAAATCTCAGGATCATAGACGTTAGAGCTGGAAACAAACATGAAATATCCAGGCCAACCCCTTCAGTTTACAGGTAGGGACAGTGGGGGCTTCTGAGACCCGGAAGACCACACTGACCTTGGTCAAAAAGAACCTGAAGGCAAAGTCAGGAAGGAATGCAGAGGCCCTCACTGCCAGGCGGAGTGGAATGAGTGCTTAGAAAGCCTGTGAGTTCACTCATCTGTGAAATAGGACCAATATCTACTCTACATGACCTAGAGGGCTGTTTTAGGATGAAATGAGGCAATAACATCTGTGAAATTTCCCCTTGAAACACAATAAGCCTGTGAGGAACAGCTTTAGTAACAGTAATATGCATATCATTTATGTGTATATACATATATACAAATACACACATACTAGTATTTATGCACACACACATATGTAGATACCTTTCTCTGTTCCTGATTTCTTGCCACTAGGAGAAAAACTATCAATATTTGGAATCAAAATTGATCAAGATTAATCTTTTGGTTGTTTAGGGTTTTTTTCAGCCTCTTTGCTAGCTTTCAATCTTAAGAAGCTCAAATGTCTTTTCTTCTCTATGGACTTCCTTCCAGAGTGGTAAAGAAGGAGCATTGAAAATGCTGAACCAGCCGAAACTGGTTTGGCTCAGTGGATAGAGTGTCGGCCTGCGGACTGAAGGGTCCCAGGTTTGATTCTGGTCAAGGGCATATACCTTGGTTGCAGGCACATCCCCTGTTGGGGTGTGCAGAAGGCAGCTGATCGATGTTTCTAACTCTCCCTCTCCCTTCCTCTCTGTAAAAAATCAATAAAATATATTTTTAAAAAAATGCTGAACTGACTTCATTATCTGTGGGAACCAAAATCTGGCATAAATAACCCAATTTCCTTATAAAAGTTAAAACAGAGAGGGAGAAATACACACACACACACACACACACACACACACACACACACACACACACGATGTTAACACAAGCTGCTTGAATAGCAGAGCCAAGATTTTTCAAGGTGAGTCACAGGAGATAAGAATTAACTCTTTCAATGCTAAGACAGTGACATTTCATAGTCTATGGCTTTTTCCCAATGAGAATGTAGTCTCAATGGGAAGGAGGATGTGCTTGGTGAATCCACTTTTAACGTGCACCCTCATGCTTCCCACTGAGATCACACTGGGAAAAGGCCATAGGCTATGAAATGTCATTGTCTTAGCATTGAAAGAGTTACTTTTTATCATCTCTTGTGACTAAGAGCCCTCATGCACTGCTGGTGGGAATGCAGACTGATGCAGCCACTGTGGAGAACAGTATGGAGTTTCCTCAAAAAACTAAAAATGGAACTCCCATTTGACCCAGTGATCCCACTTCTAGGAATATATCCCAAGAAACTAGAAACACCAATCAGAAAGGATATATGCACTCCTATGCTCACAGCAGCACAATTTATAATAGTTAAGATTGTAAACAGCCTAAGTGCCCATCAGCAGATGAGTGGATTAGAAAACTGTGGTACATCTACACAATGGAATACTATGTTGCTGTGAAAAGGAAGAAACTCCCCCCATTTGCAACAGCGTGGATGGACCTGGAGAGCATTATGCTAAGCGAAATAAGTCAGCCAGAGAAAGATAAATATCACATGATCTCACTCATTTGTGAAATATAATGAACAGCATAAACTGATGAACAAAAACAGATCCAGAGACAGAGAAGCATCCATCAGACAATCAAATCTCAGAGGGAAGGGAAGGGAGGATGGGGGTAAGGGGGAGAGATCAACCAAAGGACTTATATGCATGCATATAAGCTTAACCAATGAACACAGGCACTAGAGGGGTGAGGGCATGAGCAGGGAGGTGGGGGGCCAATAGGGGGGATAAGGACACATATGTAATATATTAATCAATAAAGAAAATAATAATAAATAAAATAAAAGTGGACTCACTTGGTTCGAGTTACAAGTTTCCTGCTTATCTAAACAAATCACCTAGCTGCTCTGTCCCTTGGGGCCAGCAGGGTAACTGAGAAAAAGGCTCTTATGCAAGGGACATGAACTGAAATGTCTATGGGGCCAAGTAGGACATGTAAATGAGCAAAGCGGGCTAGGAGTAAAACACTGACAGAAATAATAGTAGCAATAATAATAATAGTGGGGACAACATGGAGCAGAGAAAGCCTGTCCATCCACAGGGAGTAGAGTGCCTTTGGCTCACATCTACATGGCTTCTACCACCAGAGCATGTGCGCCAAGCCTACTGATTTATGCGAGAAACTGGAAATATAAGAGTATTAAACAAAAACCTTCAAATTCCTCATCATTAGCTTCATTTTTTTAAAGCAGGCTAAACAAAACACCTCTATACGCCACAATGCCAGCCCACCAAATCTACCAGCTAAGGGATAAGCACACAGTTTTTTTAAAAGTATTCCGTTTTATGCCATCTTCCAAATATCTGTTAGCTGCTTGCAGGCTTTATTTTTCTGAAACTGGTTTGGAAACATTTTCTCACAATCTCAGAAGAGATAAGAAATCTTGAGCAATTTTAAAATTGGGAAAATAAACTACATTAGGAAAAGAAAACAGATAAGAATGGAGGAGCTGAGCTTAATCTTGCTGCCAGAAAAAAAGTGAGAAATTATGTAGATAAAAAGCAGAATGTCACATAATTTAATGCTACAATCATTTAAAATTGTGTTTATAAAGAAATTTGAAGATGTAAGACATGTTTAAGTTTGAAGTATACAGGGGGAAAAAATTCAAAATCATATATATAAAAATTTTCTAAATTTTCTAACACTGGTAAGTATATACAAAAATAAGGACAACCTTTCTGAAAAACAATTTGGCAATATCTATTAATAACTTTAAGTATGTTCTTATTCTTTGACTAAATTACTCCATTGCTATGAGTTTAACCCAATGAAATAAAAAGAGGTACATGCAAGTATTTATGCCCAAAGATATACAACATAACATTATTTATAAGATTTTTAAGCATTTTAAACAATCTAAATGCCTTAAGTGAAAGTAGAGCTATTAAAAATCATTATTGTTAAAGAACATTTAATGGCATAGAATTCACAATATAAAAATGTTAAATGGAAAAAGTATTTAATGCATACAGTATATAGGAAAAAAGAGCAGAAGAAAATATAGCCAATGTTTGCAGTAGTTACTCTAGGCCCGTGGTCAGCAAATTGCAGCTTGAGAGCCACATGAGATTTTTTGGCTCCTTGAATGTGGCTCTTCCACAAAATACCACGGCCTGGGTAAGTCTATTTTGAAGAAGTGGCATTAGAAGAAGTTTAAGTTTAAAAATTTGGCTCTCAAAAGAAATTTCCATCGTCGTACTGTTGATATTTGGCTCTGTTGACTAATGAGTTTGCCGACCACTGCTCTAGGTGATAGGACATGGGTAATTTTTATAATTTTCCTCATGGTTTTCTTCATTTTCAATTTTTATAATGTGTACATAACTAGAAAAAAAACTTACATTTTCATCATGTTTTTGAAGATTATGTAACATTATAGGAACTTGTTCATAATATATTAAGTAGAAAGTAGGATAAAACTATATATATATTATGATTTTTATTTTATAATTTTTTTTAGCTTTTTAGAGTGAACATGAAATTTTTAAAAATTTGTAATACTCATCTGAGGATATACTTACTGATTTTTAGAGAGAGAGGAAGGGTGAGAGAGAGAGAAAGACTGATGTAAGAAAAACAGCGACCAGCCACCTCCTGTACACACCTTGGCCTGGAATTGTTTTTTAGCTTTAACCTACACATGTGCCCTGAATGGGAATGAAATTCATGACCTTTGGTTTATGGATCGACACTCCAATCAACTGAGCTATACCAGCCAGGGTGAACATAAACTTTTATAATCAGAAAAATCAGAGTTTCATCTTGACTTTGCCAAGAAAATGCACATATAGAATTTATCTTCCAAGAAATCGGTATTAATGAAAAAGAATAAGGAAGACCTACATGGATAAAGAATACATGCTGTAACACGTTAGATAGTGTGTGATACTGTTTTTGTTTTTAGATATTTATATATGGTCTAAACTTTTCATAATGTGCATTATAATTTAAAGATATATAATGCATACAGTATATAGGAAAAAAGAACAGAAGAAAATATAGCCAATGTTTGCAGTAGTTACTCTAGGCCCGTGTATTTTAGTAAATGCATGGAGTGTTTTTTATAAAAATTTTATGCTTACAGAAAAATTAAGCAGAAAGTACAGAGTCTTCATATAATACATAATTAAAAAAAAAAAAAAACTACAATGCCTTTCCTAGACAAAGCACTGCCAACAGTATTTGATTGACTACCGATGATCCATTGGGGCAGGGGAAAGCTCCCTCATGCTGCCCCTTCCATCATGAAGTGGCATTTATTTCCCCTCCCTTGAACCTGGATTGGCATTATGATCAAGAGATTGTGACGAAAATGACATCCTTCTGTCTAGGCATAATGATGTTTATAACTATACATAACAGTTACACTGAACACTTATATATATTTACCATATGTGTGATAGAAGCATGCATTGCCTTTTTATCTTTCAAGAAAATATATCATTACAAAAGAAATTCAGATTTGTTATTTCTTTTTAATGTTTAAGTTCAAAAATAGACAATGGAAGTTTCTCTTCTAGAAACATACTTCAGAGTTAATTATTCTTATTGTTCTTACTTTTATTATCAAGAAAGACCAAGTGGCAAATTAAGGAGAAAAAAAGTACTTCAAAGGGAAGAGTGAAAAGAATTTCCTCTATAAAACTGTCCCCAATCTACAGAAGTGGCTATGTTGGGAGACAATACTCCATGGGTCTTTTGCAGCAGAGACACTGTCTTTCTCCCAGATTGTGTTTTCAAGGATGTCTGTAAAGCAAACAGCCTTGGTAGGGAGAGATAAGGCATTCCTTTGGAGCAAAGCACAAACATGCCTACTGTCCATTGTAAAAGATTGAGTTCCCTAACTTGGGGTTCCTCTCCTATAACACAAGCTACTGCATGTGGAGTGTCACTTGAACTTCTTCACAGCACCCTATGGAAAATTGGAACCAATGAAAAATAATACTGTAGCAACTGCTATTTCCCTTGCTTCTGATCCAGAAGTTCCGTGTCTTCTGTCAGCATCCATGACACTAGGAGAGTTAACTTATTGGCTTGACATATATTTTTGTGAATATGTCTCTTTAACCCACTTTTAACTGCAAAATGTGTTGGTTTCTCTCACCTCCACTGCTCCAACCACTGCTCTATCAAAGAACTGTTCTTGAGCATCTGCTTATGCCCTGCCACTAACAATCAACAGAGACAATAGCCCCTCATCAACCAGAGAATTCCAAAAATATATACATGCATTGTTTCCCTTCTGAAGAAAATGATAACTTTGCTCTCTGCAAGGATCATGCTATCTTCAGGGAGACACATAAGTGAAGCCAAGCTCAAAGAGACTGAAAAATCAAGCACCTGTAAAATACATAGCAAAAGCACGTCTGGCAAAAGAATCTAAGGAAAAAGGGGGAATGTAAGCTCAGGGACCCAGAAGTGAACAACCTACCCCTCCGTGCCCAAGCATTAGAATGGAAATGCTGACACTCGATTAATCCAGACCATGAAAATCAATCTCTCCCACAGACTGGGCAGACACCTCTGCCATGTGCATGCACAGCATTTCCAGGTTTACTGGCAGGCAAGTTACAACAGAGCCTTTGGCGATTTGTCCTGTGTCTCATCTTCCATCTGGAAAGAAAGCTGGCATCATTTTCAAAACAATACTCGTGGAGATCAAGGAAATGACCTTAGACGGCAGCATGACAATAGTGGGCTAGGGAAAAAAGTCACTGACAAGAAAGTAAGCCCTGACACACAATTTAAAAGTGACTGAACTGCTGTCAAAGTCTTTCCCACTGAGATTGATTCTCCCTGGCTGGATGAAACCTCTTAAAGGCTCAGACACAAAGTGACCTCTCTGAGTGCTCTGAAGGGAAGAAATGCGAAAGGAAGGAACACACGGAAACTTACCCAATGGTCGGGCTGATGTTGTGGTCAAAGTGATCCTGGACAAATCGACACACAATGCTCGATTTCCCAACCCCGGTGTCCTGCAAAAGAATGAGGACCCACCATGAATACCGATGGTGCCAATTATAAACTAGTATAAACACAGAACAAGGGGACAGAGAGGTCATTTCTGCTTAATTGTTTGTAGGGGTGAAGTAGGGCGGAGATGTATTTTCTTCTATTTCTTACCAGTAATTTCTATAATGAAATTGTATTGCTTTCATAAAAAGAAGTATGGTAAAAATAAGTTTTAGAAACATGTCCTATATATATATAATAATTAAACTAGAACTGGCATGTCCACAATACATATATTTTCAGAAATTTGGAAATTTTTAGAGCAGTCTAGAGAAGTATGGCAAAACACCAAACAGTATTTTTGGTAGAGATAGAATTGACTTTGTTCAAAACCTCAGTGTTCAGAAAAATCTATTTTTCTCTAGGTATCACCTTGTGAGATCTATGAATTTTAATTTCTGTATTTCTTTATTGTAAGTTTTTTTTTCTTCTGGTTGAGAGAGAGAAACATCAGTTTGCTATTGCATTTATCTCTGCATTCACTGGTTGACTCCTGTATGTGTCCTGACCAGAGATTGAATCCACAATCTTGGTGAATCAGGATGATGCTCTAACCAACTGAGCTAGTTGGCCAAGGCTCTAATTTCTGTATTTCTGACATTTTCTCTTTAGGATCTGATGTTTGCATAATAATCTCCAGTTTTGCTTAATTATATGAATTCATCTCAGATCTTTCTCCATTAAATAATTCTTCTAAGCTAATTAAGATAGAGGTCTACTTATACCCTGGAAATCAAATACATGTATTTCTTCCCAGTCCCTTCCAATACCCTTGCAAAATGGTTTAAGGAATAAAATATACAAATATGCAAGGTCAAAAGAGATGAGAAGATATAACCCCAGACAAGTAAAGTCAATGAAAAACATTTGGCCGAATGGTCACTGAGAAAGGAGCGCTGGAGCCTTAAATGCCTGCAGGAAGGAAAGCTAATGAGAAGCAAGTCAATTCATGCCACTGAACCCTGAATATATTAAGAACTGAAGGAGCAAGTTGAAATCATGGTCAGTGAAAGGTTCACACAAGCATACCCTTAGCGCTCCGAGCCACACATCAGAGAACAGACCCTCCTGATGGGAGGGCAACTCTCCGGGAAACCTGCACCCACCGCAGCTGGGTTTGAGCACTTGAGGTACAGCTCAAGGGAGCGCCTGATGCTACTTCCTGCCCTGTGCAAGCCAGACAGCAGAGGCAAGGATTCCCATCCCGGTAAGAGGTAAAACTGCAGCTCCTGATGCTTAGAGTCCCCCACCTAAAGGCCCGTGTGCACCAGTGGACAAGCTCAGTGCAAACAGAGCTTTGGGTACTCTAGTCTTATAAAAAGAAATGAGAAATACTAGGACTTTATACACACAACAAGAAAGCAGGATGCTCATTCAGAAAGTAAGGCTGATCTTACTTTCTCGGAAATCAAAAATACAATGATAGAAGTGGCAATTTCAAAGGAAGAATTACAAAACAAAGTTGGGAGATGGTCCAGAAAGGAGAACAACGCAGTTGCCAATAACTCCTTTTCCCAGAGGGGTGACAAGGCCCAAAGATGCGAGGTCAGCATACCATCAACACAGAAGTCCTCATCATCCAATTGTGCTTATCTGAAAAGGACCATGGACACATTTTGAGATCTGTACGTGACAGGGAAATGAAACCCAAAAAGAAAAAGAAAAAAAAATTGTCATACAGTACTTAGTTTAAAGGTACAACTTCAAAAACGTAAATATGAGGGAGAAAACGTTAAAACTCAGAGAAATGTGTTTTTCTTTAGACACAAATATGAAATAAGGTTTGAAATACCAAGTGGCAATCTGAATTAGTTTTACTCGTTCTTGCTCCTCTATTTAAGGGGGCAATTCCAGCAAACCTCGGGGAAGAGGGGCACTGGCTGGCGATACTCATCAGAAAATCATCCTCCAGAGGTCTCCCGCGCCAACGAGAGCGGCCTTCGGGTTCTGAGCCATAATAAAACAGCTGCACCAAAAGCCATTTATCTGCAGTGAGCAGATCAATGT